>JABCMJ010074884.1:0-10702 GCA_014822125.1 Arbutus unedo
AACCACAATATAGTATATTTTATTATAATTTAAAAATTCTACGCATAACATTCTCAATTGGTAATAATCCTAAAAGAGATTCTGTAGATATACTCGAATTATAAGGTGAGTTTATTTCAATTCTTAAGAATATTTATTAAAGTCTCTATTGCAAATAGAGAACGAATGCGGTTTTTTATTTGAATGAATCTCCAAACCTATAAGAGGCAAATATACTTTGAAAAACAATTAAACAAAAAATAAGAATTTGAAAGTTATTTGAAGCAGAAGAGAAAGTCTCAATTGAGCATAGTTCAATCAACACATCAACTTGAGAAGTAGCATTGAAGAGTTGAAAGTAATAATTCAAGGTCAAAATCGATAAATCCAAAGCTTTAGATGAATATTATAAGCAGTAGAAATGTATAAAGAACAAGTAGGTTCGTTAAAAGAAAAATGCATAATTGGTGGATGTCAAGCCAAGTGTTAAATTGGTCACTTGAGCCTAGTGTTGTGTTATAGGCGTAGTCCCAAATTTGTGTTTTATGTGGATTAGAGTCTCATTGGTTGTCATCCCGTTTATTGATTAAGGACCCCAATTAGTAGATGGGTATATTTAGTTTGAAGTAACTTTAAGGACGTCTACGTCAACAACTCTGTATCCTAAGGGAGAGTGGCAATCTTGTCTTGGGCGTTCTTGAACTGGTAAGGGGGAAGCAGATAAGGTTCGTTTTTACCTAACTTGCGTGAAGCCACGTATTCGATTGAGTCTAATTAGAATGAGATAATTATTGACTCGAATAGATAGTAGAAAATCTCTTACTTGCTCAAATAAAGACTTGTCAATATTGATAGAGTACTATATTCTAAATAGTCGGGTAAGAACGAAATACCAAAGAAAAAGCAAATTGTACTTTCGACCTTAGCCATCGGCATTGTGACACCCCTGTTAGGTTGTGGTGCTAGTTGTTAGGTCAAGTGTTCAAGAGGAAAAGTCTTGGTCGACGTTCGAATGAGTGGTCAAGGGTTTCACATCGCTTGGCGGATGTAAGTTCAGTATTATTTTATACTAAACCATGACCCTACTTTCTACAAGACCTTTTCAAGCTGTGAGAGCGTTAAAATAAAATAGAACTTCATAGTTTAGCTTGCTTGTCCTGGAGCAATCCATGGAGGGTAATTTACTGAAAAGTCTATGGGATTTGGACGATCAAAGTGAATAATATTATACAAAATAGGAGTGGATCGTTATAGATATGCAAATGATGTATAATTATTTTCGTATTAGAGGAATAACCGTAGATCTACCTTATGGATGAATAAATAAATATTTGGATAGATCAATGAGTTGAGGGGGCAAACATTATTGGTGAAGAAAAAATAATATAAACGTGTTTAAAATTATTCAATGTACAAGAAATTCACATCATTTAAAAAGATTCCACGACTTTCAAGGATTTCAAATAAATTTATATCGAATATACGCACGAAAATGCTCATATTAGTCAAAGATTGAAAGTGGAACGGCATGTGATGGGTCAGCTCAATGGAAGGAAACAAGCCACGTGGAGGAGATGAAAGTCGTCCCATCTCATTTAATTGATTGCATCGTGTGGTTATTTTGAGTATCCACACCTTTTCTTAAAGCGTACCACAGTGCTTCCTTAAAGCATACAACAATCCTCCCTTGATTAAGGTAATTAATGTGTTACTACTTTGATTCACCATCAAGTTAGGGAAAGTTTCACCATACCCAAAGGTAGTTCTGTTGATTGGTGCTTATTTGAACAAAAATAGAGTTGCAAATGAATTAAGAGCCACTCGTGTATTTAACAATTTCAAATACATTTGTGTTCGGATGTATTTAAAATATCAGTGTTCTTAATATTACTTTTGAGTAGGTTGAGACTAAGCTCATTAAGGTTGTGTTCAGTTCTGTTCGATTCATTTAATAAACGAGTTAATCATATGTCAACTCTTTTAAATAAGCTTGGCTCGTTTGATATTGGAACTGAACTCAAGTTCTCTGACATTCGACCTCGAGCTTAAATATTTAGGGTTGATTCAAACTCAAACCAAGCTTGAGCTCATTGAATTTTATTCAAGCCAAACTCGAACGGTTTAATGCTTGGATCAACTCAACTCATTTGCAACACCTATCAAAGTTAAGACTCGTTTGAAATTCAAGATAGTTTTGTTTGGATCGTGAATTTGTAGTAGAGAAAGTAAAGATATGCAGTGAAAAAGGGTGAATATCATGTCTTCTCTTCTTCTTTTTTGTTGAAAGAAACACAATGTCTTATTTACAGAAAAAGTATAGGAGTACATATCTTTAGTGCACAATTCAGATATAAATGTGTCTAAACTAATCAAATTCACGTGAGATTTATGTGATTATGAAAAAATCTACGTGCATCCAATAGTTTTAGACATACCTGTATTATACATTAAATATCTATATTTCTAGACTTATTTTTATTTACAATAAAACTAGAGATGTACAACCGATAACATATTTTATAATTTTGAATATCGTGCAGTTAAAAAGTCAAGAATCAACAAGTAAACCATAATAATATTTTACTCCTCTGCTGCATTTTTTTGCCAAAGCATTAGGGCGTAAATATAAACTAGTAAATCAGACCGAACCATTAAATTGAACTAAAATGACGATTCAGTCTGATTTTTAGCTCAGATCGATTTAGTCCGGTCTAGTTTGAGTTTTTTGGAAAAACTCGGTTTGGTTTTCGGTTTTTAACATTTACGAGCTGGACCAAACTGAACCAGACCGGTTCTATAAATGTTAACCCTAAAAATAAAATTATATTATTTATCGATTATAATTTATAGTAAAAGTTGTAATTGTTTCTTGATTTGCACTTTGTATGAAAGTATTGTTGGGATCGCAACTTTATTAACTTGGTTTGCACACTACTTTGAATTGGATGCGATTATTTTTTATTGTGATTGCGATGCCATTATTTTTTATTGTTTAATATTATTCTTGATTACTTAAAATTCTTTAAAAAAAAATTTGTTACCATTGAATTTTCTTTATTTTTCACATTTTTTTGGAAATATGAATTTCGATCCATCCAAATCGGAAATCGGACAAAACCGGCCAAGCCAAAGCGAACCAAACTAATAGATTTCAGTCCGATTTCTTATTTCTCATTTTTCTAAACCTGACAACCGGTTTAGTCCGAATTTATTGGTCAAACCGAATTGATTACACCCGTACAAAACATCTGCTACCCTACTACCCCTATAAAAACAATCCATTTTTTTCATCACAAATTTTGTCTACGCTTGGCTATGTGAGATTATTTTGAGATTTTACATTAATTATTGAAATCATTTATTTTGTTTATATCAATTCTTAAGATTCTCAATAAAAAATTAGACTCAGTTGAATATTAGTAAGCACTTGACTAAAAAATCTATATTTAACTTCAAAACTTCTGAGTTTTCTGATTAAAAATTAAATTTTTAGCCAAACACTTATCAATATCCGATTGAGCTGATTTTTTTATAAATAAAAAAATTAATCTGAACAAAATGAATAATTTTAATCATCGAAATGAAATCTCAAAATAATCTCACACAATAAACAAAATTTATTCACAGCAAGTAAACAAATGAACTCTACAAAAACAACTAATGTCATGTTCCGTTGTAGTTTCCTAGATTCAATTTTTTACAAACAAATTTTCGTATAAGTTTCCTTTCTTTGATAATTATCCTCACATATTTGTGGTCATTTTAAGTGTAATTTTGTTCATCTTGATTAGAGGATGGTGAACATTACATTTACTCAGGAGAGGAACTATAGAGAGATCGGAGGCCCTGGAACCGCCAAAAAGTTTCAAAATTTTTAGAACTTAGGTATAAATTTTAAAACTTAAAAGAAAATTATATCCCCCTTCCAAAAAAAAAAAAATTATCCCCTTTTCTTTCCTAGAGAAAAACTTCGCCCCCTCATAGATCGAATTCTGGTTTTGACCCCGTGATTCACTCTCATTCGTTGAGAGAGTATAAGAGGGTGTTTTGGAGAAATTCTTGAAGGTGTATTTAAATTTTGAGATTCTGATTTTAAAATTTTAAATTCTGAAAACTCATTCTGAAATTCTAGAACAAGATTAGAGATAGTAGCTAATCAGGAATAGGTTGGAAATCCATGAATTTAATAATTACCTTAATTCTTATTAGTTAAAAAGAAATTAGTCTAATCTCATTCTTACCTAAACACGGATTGCACAAGGAGACCCTATATAATCCACAAGAAGAACATATAACTTAGCTATTCACCCACTTTATTATACATTGTTTAGTACATATAATCATTGATTTGGGCTTCAAGGTTTGATTGCCATTTACTTCGTTTTCGGGCCAGCATTATGGGCCTAAACCGTAGTGAAAGAAACTTATAATAAGCCCAAGTCATAACCATATGTCCCATTTCAAATGTAACCTTCTGCATGTACCTTCTCTTTTTAAGTTTTGTTTGGGCCTAATTTACAAGCCCAAGTTATAAGTTTTTATCATGTTTTATGACCAGAAATAAGGATAATACCATTGAAATTTGGGGCTGATTTATTTGGGCCTTTGAATTATATTCTATTTCGGTTATTGCTTGGGGCAGCCCAAATTAGTTTGTTTTTTCTTCCTTCTACCTTTGGGAACTTAGTTCATGGAAGTAGTGTTCTAAGTCCCGTAATCCTTTTGTAAGGTCCTTCGTTCTCCTTCTCAATCCTCATTGGCAAATATTTTCCCTCTTTCTCTCAGCTATTCCCCTCCCCTCTCTTTTTCTCTCTCTTTCTCTCAACTCAGGTAGATACTTCTTAACCATTTTTTTACGAATTTTTCTTCGCTCGATATGATTCACCCGGTACTTGGTATTGGATCAAAGGGGCTAACCCAAACCAAGCAAGTGCTTTCACAGTTTGATATTCCTGCATCAAAGCATTTGCGCACCTTTCTTTTACTACGATGGATGACCCACTACTAGAACTATGCTCTTTATGGGTGGGACTACTCCACTACTGGGAGAGACTTTGTGACTTCTGACTGATCTAGAGAGAGCAAAGACTGACAAAGACTTTCATATGATGGGCAAGGCTATTCTTTTTATATTTCTGCTTCAGTAAATGACAAAGGGAGAGGGTTAGTATTCTCATCAAGGTTTATCCAATCGTTGAGCCCTTAGATTCTCTCATGAAGGACCATTACATATATTGTCTACTCTGCTCTTCTATATTTGAGACCATATCATATAAGGCTTTCTTCAATCGGCAAGAAAGAGTTGAAACCGCTACACCAACTCACTCGCACATAGACCCAGACATTTTTGTGGAAAAGAAAGGCGTATGTTATGGGCTCTATTCTCTATTTTCAAGGCAAAGGTAAGGTGTCATATAGAACTCATTGATTTTTTCATGGATGGATGGAGAGAGAGAGAGAGAGAGAGAGAGAGAGGAACATATTTGCCAAAAACTGTTCTTGCAATACATAGGATAATTTCCCAAATAAAACTCTTCACGTGACTCACTTTTTTAATGGTAACTGTGGTTTGTTTTGGTGAGTGTTATAAATTAAAGATGACTAATAGAAAAGGAGGTAATGCTCATCCTTTTTTTAGGAGAGTGAACCAAATAGAATTTTAAATTTTACAAATTTTAGCAGTTTAAGATGTTTTTCCTCACACTTGCGCACGTGTAGTATGTGACTAAGGACTATTGTTCACAATTGGGTTTTTTTTTTTTATCCGAGTCTATAATTGGGTTGTTACAACAATGGTTTGTGGGGGGAGAAATGAACGGTTGGAAACTTTTTGAAAACGTTTTTTTGGGTATTGAAATATTAAAACTTAAATTTTACATTTACCAAATTACACATTATATTGCTAATAGAGATCCGAATGAGAAATGATTTCCACAAATAACAATCAATGACAAGTAAAGTCTAGTTGACAAAATCAGGTGTATCATTTAAATATACTATTTGTATGAAATGACACATAATTATAGATTCTCCAATTTATTTTGGGAAAGATATATAGTCCATAGTCAACATAATTTTTTTTGTAATTAGTCAAATAATCAATTGGATTGTAAATAAGCTAACTTTTTTTTTTTTACAAGTAACATTAGTATTTTAGTAAGTATTAAAATATTGCGAGGACAAACCTCATTTTCATAAGAGTCGAACCTCAACTTTATCCACGAAAGATAGGCTACAAGAACATTGAGCCAAACCTCATAGTCCGTAAATAAACTAACCCAAGGCACTAGAATAATAAATTCTTGAAACTTAACGAGCATTAAAATGTGTCATAACTTAATTTGATTATCTTATAAAACAATCTCAAGCAAAATTAAACGAGTTGATCATGTGCCCAATTTTAATTGGAGAGATTTTTTAGGTAATCCTGAATTACATATCGTTAATGGAGCTAAATTTTGGAAATAATTCAAAAATTTAATAATTTGTTCCCGAATGATCTGTTATCGAGATAAATCGTTATTGATTAGCTAATAAAAATGGTTAATTTCGATGTTCTTGTAATTCTAGATTGCCCCTAAATCATTTAAGAAGATTGTGGAGAATTAAATAATGGGGTTTGTTTGATATTATTTTGTGGGAGATTGTCACGCAAAGTCACAAAGTCGATCTCACTATAACCACTCATTTAGGGTCATTGTGGGTTATGTCTAGTCGTTATCTTTACCGCTCTAAGGACTAGTCAACATTGAATTGAAATAATTCTATAGTCGACTGGATACCTCGATTATAACAAATATATAAATATAATTCTTATGTACTATATTGGGCCATATAATTACCAATGGCCCACCAAAGCTGTGCCAGGTCTGCAAAAATATTATACCTATCAGGCTATCACTGCAATCAAACCACCCACCATCATATTTCGTCATCTATTGGGCCTTTTCGATGTTCTGAGCATTTGGAGATGTATAAAGTGACTGAAGATGGAAATAATTGGATTCGAGGAGACATGAAGGCACAATGCCATGTTGGTATGTCATCTTTCAAATTATTTTTAAAGTAAATTTTAAAAGGATAAACTACACCGGCCTCCTCTAAGGTTTCTAAAAATTACCTGATATTTGCTTATTTACTTTGATTAATGTAGGATTTTTTACCTTCAACCCGTAAGATTTCAATCTCTGTGTTCAAGAATGTTCACTATTGGAGTTTAGTCCGAGCGTAATCGTAGAAACATAAAAGTTGGAAGTTTCCGAAAAACAAAAACTCATTCAAGTAAGCTTTAGGCCGCTCGAGTGATCTGGCCAAATTTTCAAAACACCGTTATTTTTCAAAAAGAATTCTGTCAAAATCTAAAATTAAGTAACTCGCTCGAGCGACCTGTTCAAATTCTAGAAATTTACAGAATGATGTTTGGTATTCAGAATACTATTCTAGATTTGGAAACTTACCCATTTACATGAACACACTGCACTGGCATTCACCGCACTTGTTTTACGTCCATAAGTCCCTGTCGGATGTTGTGCGAATTGGTTGACTAAGTAAAATTACATTTGACCATGTTGATATGTTAATAATGTTAGCGTGACAACGTAATGTGTAAATTAGATTTGCTTGATTCTAAAAGTATTGAATTGTTTTGGATATGGTTGTCGTGCTACCTAAGGAGTTCTTGGTATTACAGCCATCGAGCTACCAGATTGAATACATTTCAACTATCGTGCTTTTGGATTGAGCATAGTACAATCGACGTGCTACTTGAATTTCTATAGAATTGATGAAAAACTGTTGTATTGCTAACGTTGTGAACATGTTGTACTTTGGAGTTATTGAGGGAAAATATAGAGTCAATGATCAGGACACCACTTCAAATGTCACCTGAATAAGAAAGCAGAGGACATTGGGTGAATATTATAAATAATGCAATTGTGTAGAACCCAGTAAGAGACGTTAAAAGGAAAAGATGTTGTGGACGACGTCGTGCCAATGTTGAGTTATGGGGGTTCGAGTCCCGCATAACCAATTTTTGGTTTCAAGTCCCATGTTCCATGTGGGTTTTAGTCCCATCGAGAGTCGTCTGGTTTATTTAAAATACCCCAACTAGGAGTTGTGGGAGACGGTTGATGGTGACTTCAAGAACGTCTACGAAGGCAACTCTAAATCTCGAGGGAGTGACAACCAGTGTCTTGAGCACCTTGAAATGATAAAGGGAAAGCAGCTAAGGTAAGTTGCTACTTGACATGGTGACGCCACGTTTCAGTAGGATCTAGCAACGGTGAGGTGGTTATTGATCTAAGTGAATGATAGAAGATTCCTTTCTTATCGGGTCGATATTCAAGATGGGTATATAATCTCTGACTACGGGCCTAGGTAAGTAATGATTGATCAATATCAATTGAGCGCTCGGTGCTAGATAGTTCGGTAGTTTATGAAATTCTTTGGTGAAATTCTTAAAAACATTAAAGAACGAAACCATAATGTACCGACATGTTTATTTAACTTGCTTAGTTTTATTCAATTGCTATTATATATTCTGTTGCATGCTTAATTTTCTTTAGGTTTGGTTTTTGGGTAACGTTCACTACTGAGTTTAATTACTCAATGGGACAACTTTTCTACCTCTGGCGTTTCATGCCCAATGGAGAAGAGAAGACAGAGTTCACCTCAACAGGAGGAACGGATGGTCACAAATAAAAAGTTAAACACGTGGCTACCTCACCTTTAATCTGCTTTGTCAATTAATTTAATTTTCAATGTAAATCCAAAAGAGATATTTCCGTCATTTTCACTTCAAACTTTGTATTTTTTTCTTAAACTGTGTAAATTTTTATAAATAATAGGGCTTCCTTTTTAATTATTATTTTGACAAATAAAATGATATTAAAAAAATGAATTAATATTTTGAGAAGTCGGATTGTTACAGCACCATTATTTTTCAAAGAACTAAGGGCAACTAACGAGAGGGAGGAATTAGAGTGTATAAACCTCAGGGGGTTAGTGCAATTTACCCATTTTAAAAAGGCCTCGGCTTATCTCCCATTTTTGGGCACCTTGTGAACCGTTCACCTCCTTTCTGAGATCGAGATCCACCTTGTAATCTCTCATTCATATTAATTCTACTATCGAGTCTCAGATCGACAACTAATTATTTTGCTTGAGACTACCGCCATGATAACATTTCTCTATTTTGCCTCAATAGTAGGTGAACAAATAGGTCGATTCATTTTCAGCTCGTCACACTATAGCCGCTTGCCTCCTGCGTACGAGTGGTTGAATGAAAAATGTTAAATATATTCGGTATATATTAAAATACAATTGACTTGAATAATAAAATCCGTTTACTTTGGAAGGTTGTCAAAAACATTTATCATGTCAAAGATGATTTAAAACTCATATCGTTACCATCATTTTGATACACATTTATCTAAAAATAAATAAATTAACAAACTGAGTTAGAACTCATTATGTCAAGATAATTATATTACTGTTGATTGATATTTGACATGTGTAACTTTTAACATGAATAATGTGTTCTACGAGCTCTCAAAATAAATTATTTTGATCATTAAAGTGAACCTAAGAAAGTTTCACAAATGCCAAAACTAAGGGGTGCAATACTTTTTGAAAAATTTATGGTGCAATACTTTTAGGGACAAGAGAGATTCCATCTCTTTCTGAAAAATTTATCTTTGAAACAAAAACTTCATAATGTGAGACTTTTAGTTTTTACTTTTCGATTGTACAAATTGTTAAGTACATAATTAATTTCACGAGCATATACATTTTGTGGGCACCGACCGCTAATATGCACGCGCGCGCGCGCTCGCACACACACACACACACACATATATATATATATATAATTGTACTTTTTTTTATTTTTGAGAAATAGAAATAGATAGCAATAAAATTAAAGCTTACTAAACATACATGGACCCTATATGCTATTATTATAGTACTTGGGGATGGATTGGAGGGGAAATGCATGTGTATGGGCCTCAAAAGGTATCACTTCCAAGATAAACCATGTCCTATTATGGGCTCCACTATCACATGCATGGCCTATCAAATAGTTTTACCCATTATATATATGTTGGGCTTTTTCCTGACAATTTCGTGGGTTACAAACGCTGGCATCTCAAGATGCCCTGAATCCGACCAATTTGACTACACCAAACAGTCAAACACACACAGAGATGAGGAGTTGTACGTTGGTTTTTCTGTATACATTTTATTTTTTTTCATTTCAATTTTTTATTTATGAGCATCCGAAGTCTCCTCTTCAAATAAAGATATCACCGACTCGACTCTCTCACAACAAGATTCATTTTTTTTATTATGAGTTTTTTGAGGGGATCGGTCAAGGATAAAAGAGAAATGCTTTCTATCACTCAAAAACAGATATCACCCCCATGCTCTTACATTCTTCTTTCTGAGAAGTAAAAGTAAGGATCTGGAGCTAGAGCAAGTTGGGCTAGAGTATAGAGCAGTAAGCACGGTGTGGTTGTGTGTGTGTTGGGGGGAGAGGGGTTACACGCTCATACAATTCATATAAAGATATGATCAACTCGTTCATGTTCTGAATATGCCTTTTTATGAATATTACGATCTAGAGCTCAAATGGTTTCTTATAAATTCTCTATTGGTCGTATTCTTACTGTGCGATGCTCATGTTGAATTTAGTTCAAACTAAAAAAAACTTGACTACACAAAGAAA
>JABCMJ010074907.1:0-13021 GCA_014822125.1 Arbutus unedo
CGGCCCCCAAAATTATATCCAACCCTTCATTTCCCCAAAAAAAAAAATTCACCCCCCCCCCCCAAAGGGACAATCCTGGTTCCACCCCTGATCACGCATTTGATCTCACTGGATTAGGCCCTCATCCCCACGGCCAACCGCCGTCCTCTCCTCTTCTTCCACCATTGACGCTGTCCATCGCTCCCCTTCCTCAGCCACCCCATCCAACACCCTTTCCATGGCCTCCACCAACGTAGCTCTTTCTTCCCTTCCCTCACTACCATCCTCCACTCTTTCCCTCCCCTCTCCCCCACCTCCATCTGTACACCATCTCTTGGATTTAGCTATTGCAGTCCGCAATTTTGATCATGAGATTTCGTGCATAGGAGAACCTTTCATCTGTCAATTTAATCATAAGGGTTTTAAGAGATCACTTATTTTCTCCGTACACACACTTTTGTACATAAAAAGTGCATGCTGTGCTGCTGGGAGATGTGAGGAGGTTTCATCATGGGATTTGACTTTGGGATATTTGGATCTGAAGCAAGAGATGGGGCGGCAGAGGTGATTTTATGGCGATAGTGGCGTTGGATTGGGCAGTTGGATGGTGAAATGGGATGGAGCAGTGCTTATTGCGGTGGTGACAGTCAGGGTGGTTGACTGGCGGCTGGCTGAGTGGAGAGAGGGAGAACTGGGGAGAATGACAAAATTATCCCTCTTACGCTAAAACTAGTTAACGAGGTTGCAGGAAGATTGATAAGCCATTAACAATTCAGGGAAAAATTTTAACAGGTTTAAAAGTTAGCGCTTGATTTGTTTTTAGTGTTGACATGCTGTGTTTTCTGCAATCTGTAGTTATTATAGATATTAAACCAGATTTTAAGGAGCCAAAAAACTGCACATTATGAATAAACAACTAACAACAATTGAATTTAAAAGTTGCATACGTCTTTGTGAAATTTGTGCAAGCAAGGGAGATGGCGTATAGTGTCTCCAGGCGTTGGGGTTTCAAGGCAAACTGCACAAACTTCTTCAGAATTGTCACCCTGCCAGATAGAACAGAACAACAAACAATAGCAAGTGAGCCAAAACACGTGTTGTGGTTGTGGGTTTTGTGTGTGTGTGTGTGTGTGTGTGTGTGTACGTGAAGCGGGGGGAGACCAGAGGGTATGCCCACTTTGAATCGTGTATCCTCTTTTATTCTACAATACTCACTCACACAAACAAAAGTATATTACCTGCACTGTTGACTGTGGCAAGCTATTAATTTGATCAAGAGATGCACCAACATGCTGGTGATTGTTCTCGTCGAGTGCCAATAACATTTCGTAATCATTTCTGGGAAAAACAGATGAAGTAAAAAAGATTTTAAAAAACAGTGTACTGGGGCAAGAAGTAACGCATAACTTGCAAATCTTAATACAAAAGAGAAGTACAATATAAACAAAGAGTCGTGTGAGTTCAGAGTTCCCAATATCATGCTATGTCAAAGAGAACACTGAACACTTGAAGGGTGGTTCATGGACAAAATGCCCCATACTCTCCTTTTTTCCCCTTCAAAGCCAATATACATGATATACATTCTCCACAGTTACAATGTATCTATAGCAGAAACCCATAATTTTAGCACTTTGTGTAATGACAAGTATTCTAGCATCTTAAGTAGATAAAAAGGGTGACAACAAACACCAATCCACAATAATTATGAATAGTATAGAAGATTATACAACGACAAGACACAATAAAACCATACGCATTAAATTGTGTTCAACATAGCAATCAGTTGAAGCACAAAGATAACTTACTCATTGAATTCACGATCAACTTGAAGTAAGTTCCCCGCCATTTCCATATCACTAAAGGCCTCCAAAGCTTCCAATATATGCATTCTCTGCAATCCATACAAATGCGCGAGTCTTCAATTGAAACTTACAAACAGCAACTTATCCATGACCACTAAGGCACCAACTAGAAAATGTTAGGGGAGTAACAGGTACTCAAGCCAATGACTCTACAAACTAAATTTAACCTATTGAGCAAGCAGCAGCAGTTTCAAATTGAAACATAATTCCTTGCGCATCACTTCCAATCAGAAAAAAAAAACATAAACAAAGGTTTGACGAAAGACACAGGAAAGTATTGCTTCCACTAAGCTCAAAAAGTTACTACATACAACTCCCAATTCACATGAAATTACACAAAAAGATGCCAAGATAAAAACATCCTTAAATGAAATTATACAAAATGATGAAATATATAAATGACATCTACAATTGCAATGTGTTATATTAATCTGTCTTGCATAAAAAAAAAGTATCCACAAAAAATACAACTTATAAGCCCTCCCCAAAGTGAAGCTCAACTTAAAAAGAAGAGGTCGGACAAGAACCCTCCGCAAGCAAAAGTTTAAGGATCTTAAAAATAATAGCTTAAGCCTGTGAAAAGCATTCTGAACATCCTTGGAAGTCATTCAATTGAGAAAGGTGTCCTTAAGTAACAAAATTGAGGGTGATTTTGGAGAATTATGCTTGTGGCCTTTTGTGTGCACTTCTTTCCCTTTCTTCAATCAAGACAAGAAGGACCAACAAACAAAAGAAATGTTATAAAAGAGACAGCCCACAACGGTCGAAATAGTCTAGATATGAAGGACAGTTGCAGAAGCCAGGACCATCTTCAAAAACCCATGTCTCAAGACACAATGTTTTATGCCGTCTATGAAGGGAAGAAAAAATAAGCTTTTAAAAGACAAGATATAGAAGGATCCACCATGAAGATGGGAAATAAATGCTTACAAAGAAGCAACCTCAGAATGGATATGTCATCCTAACTATATCATCACAAATGCAGTAACACTGAAATGTCATCACACTTGTATCATTTAAAATGTTAATCACTAATAAAAAAGAAATAAATCCAGGGTTAAACGAAACAAGATCAGCACATATCAACCATCTATCCAATTCATACCTCAACATCGTATGTCAAGGACTCCAGACAGCAATAAGAATGAAACTTCAAGAGAGCTTAAAAATTAATGCAAATTCTGAATAGAGATATAGGCCTAATACCATGTCCAAATCCATGCTGGGAGGAAAGATGGAACCGCTCTCCCTATGGGACAATCTAGGCAATTGGCTGGGTAAGCGACTCCTCAACCGTGTTAATCTAGCAGAGGCAGGACCTCGAGGGTTAGTGCCCCTACGAATAGAAGCGTTCTCAGAGAATGGTGACTGCGACTGCCTATAGGAACTTGAAATTAGTGTGCCACTCTGCATAAAACGCAAATGACAATCATTTAGAACACAACCCGGGATAATTCATACAGAATATAACAATAACTATCCGCAAAACAAATTGATCACTATTGGAAGTTCAACACACGAATTAATTACAAATAACATATACAGCTTTAAAAATGAAAAAAAAAATGCTTTCAAATCTTCCTCTTATATTACTAAAAACAGAAAGTCGATAGCGTGGTATGACAAATACATAACTTCCTTCCTAGAATATGCAAGTGCAAAGCAAGAATTCTTCTGATAGAGTCCATAAAATTGCAGCAATAAGGAAATTCAAAACAGCAGCAGAATTTATAACGCAATTTAATTCACCTTCGAGATCCAAGGACCTCACATTTGTGAGTTTCTAATCGTAATAGAATCTTTCTTTTGGTTATTTATGTTAGTTCTAACCAATTTTTCCACAATTTGATATCCCATGGCCAATGTGAATTTGTAATTTTACATTTTCGAGACATGTCTGGTCACCTTTGGTTGATAAAAGGACCCAACTTATGTCAAAAGGTACTAACACTCCTCACATGTGCAAGCACGTGGAGAGGTAAACAACTGATTCCTCATAAAAAAGGGGCAATCAATTAAGACAGTCTAATCCAAAAGACTCCAAAAGCCTAACTCTAATACTATGTTAAAGCATCCAACTCAAAGCTACTTGGCTATGAGTATAGAAATGGCCTAGACCCATATACTTGTTTTGGAGGTTTTCGAGGTCATAATTAACCATGATATGTGTACGCTCCAACACTCCCGCATGTGCGACTCCTGAGTCACACGTGGGGAGGCCGCCAAATATTATATACAAAGTTTGGAGGTGATAATAACCAATTTAAAAACAAGCCCTCAGTCTACACAGGTTTGTAATTCTTGTTAGTCAATGAAGATGATTTTTGAATGTGGCACTGCATGCCATTGCAAGACATACTCTCCTATGAATATGGGACCAAATGTTAGTATCCAAAAGTGGCAGGTAGGCTAATCATATATCATGCACTCCCTATTTGATCACATCAGAGCCTAGCACACACCACATCTTATCCTTGAGCCGAGGAACTCTGCACATCATCCTCTCCACTCGTGATTGACACAATCGGTGCCTTATCGGTTCGTCTGAGCTCTCCACAGTGGTGAGACCTCTCCTATAGGCATGTCACGCTGAGGCTGAGTGTGCCACCCTTAATCAACTAAGTATAGATGCAGCATAAATTACTGTAGATGGCTGTGTAGTACCTAAATGTGGATTATCAATATTGATGATAAGAGATTATGGAGAAACAATCTTTTGATAAACTAAAAATTCATGAATAATAAGACACCACCTATGAACTCTACTAGTCAAAATACTATTTATTGGGGGAAATCTAATGGCTAATAGACAACAAGGTATAGCATGGCCAAATATCAGATCACACCAAAACATTACGATGCATAATATGAAAGAACAGACACCAACAGCCCCAAAATCTACAACATAGCACTAAAAGTCCAAGAATAATTTCTGTCCTGATATCCAGCCACACTTTTCTTCTGAATCTTCTGCAGCCTAACATAATTAAACCAAGAAAAATCATCACTTTTCAGACTCTAAAGCATAAGACCTTTCTCCATCCTTTCAAAACCCTCAATCTACTTAGTTAACCAAATATGTTAAGCTACACAGTCGATGCTTCCAACAGAATAAATCTCGCAAGTTCTACATATCGGGATCAATAACCAACAGTAAACAAGCAATAGATTCAGAAATCTGGATCATGCATACACTGTGTCTCGATTCATCAGTCAACTGTGGAAACGTAGAGATCAAGGATTCTAATCTCTGCCCAAGGAAAAACAAGCAACTCAAATTACTCTGATATTAAATATCTTTTGCTCAAAACATTCCCACCTGCTAGGGAAATCTTCTTGGTGTTCAGCTGTATCCTCATTAACAGTTTCTTCAAACGGTTAAGTTACCAATTATCCCAAAAGCGCAAGTTACTAGGAAATGAGCTCAACCATGCATATCAAACTATTCAATAGACTCTGTCACGTGCAACCCGCCTTGCACATTGAGATGCAAATATTCACAGATAGAGTGAAACAGAATACGAAAGGGAGAAGCAAAATGAAAACAGGTAACAAATACAAACAGAAAGACTTGAACCCAAGAACTCTCTAAACCTGAGCTCTGATACCAAATAGAGCTCACAATTGTCCCAAAAGCTTAGCTGCTAAGAAAAGGACACAGCAATGTATATCAAGCTATTCAACACAAACATGCATCTTAACCCCATGGTTCAAAATTCAAATATGTTGTAGATATCTAGCCATACTAGCAATGGAATAACAGTTCTCATGCAAGAGTTGGGGAACCTATCAACTACTGCATAACATATCAAGTCGCAGACAACTATAAGCAATGTACTGGTTTAGTCATGCTTAAATCTACCCATCGTTATGTGAAATGAAGAGGATAACTGCAGCATCTACGCTTCTATTTATTCCCCTTCCACAGAACAGAATAAATCCCCATACGCACACACTGAAGACTGCATTGCCTCACAAACTCAAAACAATGAAATCTCTAAATGTTACCTGAATGTTTAAGACAAACATTTTTGTCTACAGCAACACACAAATTTCATAAATAACTATAAGGTGTAGCTGTTGACTGCAATATGAATGCCTAAAAAGATGTCTACTTACAGGATGGAATACAGGATGACTTCCACCAGAATAAGAGTGATGTGATGCTTCCTCCTGCTGCCACGCTGATGTGAACTGGTTAAAGGCAAATAATCATTCAGAAAATAAGAAAATTGTGTTTGGGGGGGGGGGGGGGGGGGGGGGGGGGGGGGGCATTGTTGTTGGTTGTTAAGGAAATAAAGCGTGTTCCAACAAGTAACAAAAATCAACAAAGTGAATAAGGAAACAAACTTCGTCATCTTCAACTCCCAGCGACTCACTGTACAATTGTTCTTGGAGTTCACGAGCCAGCTTCTCATCTGCTTCGACTTGTCTAGCTTTATCATCTGAGTCATCAATAATACTAGCGCCTCTATTGTGGGCCCCAGTGTGTCTCACTTCAGGGGAAAATTCATCAACCTGAATAACAGGATGGTCCAAATCCAAACTCTGTGGACCATTATCGCTCTGGTTTCTAGCTGACATTGGATTTAATGGCTCCTTCGATGAGGAAGGAAACAAAATCTCAGAATCAACAGAGGTCAGTGTAGAGCTTTGACCATGATTATTTGAGGTAGAACCCTGCTTCTGTCTTTTCATAAGAGTGTTAGCTGCACCACGACGACTGCTAACATGAACCAACTGTGACATAGGGTTGGACACTGCTCGAGCTTCAGTTAAAGCAGATTCATTCAGAAAAGAGACTGCATTCTGATCTTCCCGATCGTCACTACCTATCCTGCTACTAATCCCCTTCCCATTATCTCTTTTTACAATGCTGTTTCCATTTTGTTGGTTGACATAGGATGGGCCAGCCTTCGTCCTTGAAAGAAGTTGAGCCTCATCAGGCAAGGGGAGATTTGTTTTCTTTGTGCGATTACGTGTGCTTCTCCACCCACCAAATCCTTCAAAACATCTGAATGTGTCTCCATCACTAGTTCCACAGATCTCTTCATTCCGAGTTATTGAGCTCCTGCACGAATGTAACAAGATTATGCCTTGAGATAAGAAGAGAGGGATAATCAGGCATCGAGACCTGTAACACTAGCAGTAGGACAATTTTCAACTGGCTCATTGCCCATTCTAACACATTACTAGTAACAATGTTAACTTACAAGGAAAAAAAATAATATATATAAAGGAGATTGGCATGTTAAATAATGAGTGCAATGATCCCATTATGATCAATTAGAATTTAGAATGCCTGAACCCTCTTACAAAGAGGCTGGAGCAATTTCAGCAAGATCATCCTCTGCCAGAACCATCTTAAAGCTCCTTTCTTACTTATTTTCTCTAGGTTTTGACAAAGGGAAGTTTTGAGTTGCCAAAGAATACTTTCAAATTTATCCCGACTTTAGCTAAGAATCCACCTCTAAAACTTTTAATTGTCAGCTACTTACAAAGGTGAACAGATTGAACCCTTAGGCTGTTCATGGTTTTGAGGAGGGATTTAACAAGTTAACGAAAAATGGTAGGGAAAACAAGAATAAATTTAGCCTCTTACACTTCATTATCTTCTTACCTTTCCTTAACCTCCTTTCCCTAGACGAAGCCCTTTACCAATCCTTGACCTAAACACAACCTTAGTGCCCACTCCAGAATAGCCTAATTTTCCACAAGGGAGGCAAAACATGCCAATCAGATGAATCCCAACCATACGGATTCTATTAGAGCCATAGATCATGATATAAATTTTTCCTTAAAAGCAAGCTCTCTGAAAGTGCATTGAAAATGTTTCCGCTTAAGTTTTCACTAGAACCCCAAGGGCCATATTGCAACAGGTTTCAGCAAGCAATTTCAAATGGTACATAAATATGGTGAACAGAAAAATGCCATTTTGATAGTGTTGAGCCAGTGAGTCCAATACTGTCACGTGTACTGAGTGCATATCAATGCTTCTTACCTTAAAATACAAAGACTCCAATTTGGAATATATTTGACTCCATGTTTATGCCGAATTGTCATAACCTACAAGGCTACATCTCTGTAGTTTATCATGAATGCATAAAAGTGGGTAAATCCCATGCTTTTTTAACAAAATGGGATAATACAATAAAACGTAAGATCTCAATTCCGGGGAATTTTAGAACTCCACGGCTTGTGTGAAAGTACACTACTAATTCACAAAAATCTCAACAATCATCCAACTATATCTTTCAATATAAGGGAAAAAATTCTACAAAGCAGAAATCAGACAGCTTTACAGTGAAACTGTCCACGCTTAATTCAGACAAAGCGAATATGAGGTGGATAAAAACGAATTAGTGGATGACAGGGGGTGTTCAAACAAAACACACACATGGAGAGAGAGAATTAAGTTCTCCAATAATCCTACAGAGTTCCCAGCAGCTTTATGTCCAATCCACAAGCAATCACAAGAAACAACCAGATTCTTAATAAACAAACTAGGAATGTAAGCAACCACTGCAATTCAACCCAAATGATCTTCAAGTAAAAAGAGTACCTGGTAGCCAAATCTACGGCTTTTGCATTAGGATCTTCTGATGAAGAAGGATGAACTATCACCCCTTCTCTTCCATTAACATTATTCCCTTCAGTAATCAAATCCCTTACTAGATTCAACGAGGAATTAGATGTTCCTCTACCATTCTGTAAATCCATGGAACCCTGGCTTTGATTTTCAGCAAACTGTTTGGCCTTTGCTATATTGTGTGGAGAGATGCAGCCATCTCTCACAAATTTTTTCTGTCCGCCAACCCTAGGTGACAGAATAGAATGAAATGGTGATGAAGCACTATCACCAACTTTAGGTAGAGAATCACCAAAGGTTCCTTTACCACGATCAAGACCTGAACCTCCTATACATGTATCATTTGCTTTTTCTTTTCCTCTACAGGTATTATTACCGACTGCTGCTGAAGAATTTGATATGCCACGTAAAGAAGAGAAACCATGGGTTGGTATTGATCCTTTTCTAAATTCTTTTTGTTGACCACAATTTTCTAATACTTCCTTTGGGACATCATTGTGGAACACTGCGGGTCCACGCCACTCCGTCAAATCTACAACGCCATCTTCTCCAGGGTTAGGTGATTGAGGAGTAACTATAGCTTTTCCTTTGAAGTCACCATCACCCTCAGTTTTTTTGGGAACACTAAGATTTCTTCCACGGCGAAAAAACAGACCTTTTTGATGGCCATTATCAAGGACCGGTTTACTCCTGGCTCTTAGCTGATTTCTAGCCCCTTCGTCAGAAAAATCTCTGTTCCCTGCAGATGAATCACTTTCTATTTCGATACACTGCCGTCCATTAATATCCCGTGCAGCCAATCGATCAGGAGTGTCAGGAATATCACATACCTGATCAATGTCCATGTAATCCATATCCTACAAAATCCCAGCCGGTCTCAATTATCGAAAATAGCAACAATGATGACTATGAATCAACTTATGTTCATTTCAAAAGCTAGTTCGTCATGATGTAAATATCTTTAGGGGAAAAAACAAATGCAACATTTAACTAGAAACATGAAACAATTCCATTGCGAGATAACAATCACTCAAATGAATATACAACAGAGAGCATAGGCATGATCAAAGCTTTACGGAAATGTTTTGCTACAATCATCCACAAAAGCAAGAAGTTAAAAAAGAAACATAATAGAGCAAACACAAATGAGGTGCAAAACTCATGCAACCAATCCCATATGTTCATGAGAAAAAATTAATAAGGGAACTTTTAAGACAACTGGATCTCTCATAAGAAGAAAAGAAAAAAAAAAGTATAAAACAAAAATCTTGGCAGTGCAAAGGCTTTCATTGCTGACTTTTATGCAAGTAAAGTAACTGAAAGGAAAATAAAATCTTCAAGGACATTTTTCGATAAGAACGAAGCCAAGAAAATGAAGAAAAGGGAACAGAAGAGCATGGTGCACAAGGATGTAAACACGAAAGAATATAACAAAAAAAGGGAGAATTTTTACTTGCACCCGTTGTACTTTAAGTGATCTTAACTTACACCCCTCAACTTCATTTGTAGATACCTACAGCCCTTGTACTTTCAAGTAAAAACTAATAACCTAAAAAACTAGTAAGTGTACAGTTTTGCAAGACAAAAGTAAAACAATTGCTCTTCATGATGCTAGAAAAGTGTTCCGCACAAACAATTTGACAAACAAAGCCTTCTTTATTTCATCTTTGCAGCTTGAAGAAGAAGTACATTGCTTAAAGGAAGTTAATTCTGGTATGACAATCTATAGAAGCTTCGATGTATTATGCATCAGTTCTTTGTACCAGAATATACCCTTCAATTTTTCCCTTTTTCTGGTGTAACTCCTCTTTCTTCAATAAATTCTTTGCCGATTAAAAAAACATAAACATACCCCATTCCAAGTTACATAGACAACCATATGAAATGACCCAATTCAAACACTGAGACATCAAATTCAAGAAACCCAATACAATCATAAATCGCAAAGGGACAACAGGACAGATCAATACCATACACATCCTAATGCAAGAAAACTGAAACAACCAAAACAACCCAACTTTTCAGGACAAAAATAAATGACAAGGACCACAGAATCGGCAATGGTGAGCAATAATAAATCAGGAAGAGAACTTACGCAGTACCTGGTATCGAGATTGACTAGAGAACCCTTGATGATTAGCCTGACGAAAACACAAACAGAGCCCTAGAGATCGGGTAAAGATTAAAAACTGAAATGGGTTCTTTTGATCCTTCAAATCCAAGAAAGGGAGAAGTTCATCGAGTTGAATCTAGGCATTACGTATCCCACGCTGAAGATTACAGCACGCAACTATGGCGTACAGTCTCTTCTCTCTCTAAAACTTAATTGTCCGACAAGATACAGAAATCTTAAACGCTGCCGAAAACGTTAGCAGCACCGCCTCCTCACGCAAGATCAAGCTATGGCATCTTGTAATTTTATTTTTTTTATCAAGATTGATTGGCTCAGATGGTTAGGAATATTCCGATCAGAGCATTTCCCCTGGTCTCTCAATCCAAACTACTCCTCCATTTAGGGTTTCTTTACAATGAGGTTTTTATATAGTTTTTGGTTAATTTTTTTTTTAAAGTTTTTCTATTCATTTTGAGGATAGAAATTAAATAAATACAAAATATTCAATTGAAAAATAAAATCAATGTGATGGTGCTAAAAATACTAGAAAAATATAAGCATGTCTTTTTTAACTTAACCGATATTATATTATGCACAACACATAATATATAGTGTACAACGCAAATGTGTCCAGGATTCAGATATAATATTTTAAGCATCTGAGTACATTTTCTTATATATTCTTCTTAATTTCTCCTCTTTTACTCTCTTTCCATCACTTTCAAACAAAGTGCTAATTTAATTCGAAAAGATCAAAATATGCACTGGAATAAGTTTTTTTCAAAAAAATAAAATTTACACTATCCTAATTTCAATTCAATTCATTGTGTAGAACTGCATCTTGCTTGCAAAAGTGTTTCTCAAACTTGAATTTTTAATCAATTTTTTCATTTTTTGTATTGTAAGAGGATTTATGTGACAATGGTATTCCAATAATTAAAGAGATTAAAGAGAGATAGGGTGTTTGTCATTTTTCATTTATAAACGATTTTTTTAAGTCCTTATTTGTACACAATTTCATTTAAGTCCTTACACTATCCTTATTTGTCATTTTTTTAAGTCCACCACAGAGATTTTTCCATTTATAAACGATCATGAGAAGAAGAAAAAAAGATTTGATTTGAGACATAAGATGCCAAAGATATTGACACTGTCAAAAATTGGACAGCCAAATTTTAAAGTTCTTCCTGAGGTTTTTGTACACAAGTTCAAAGATCATGGATGTTTTCCGGTGCTCATTGCTATCGTCACTCATTTTATCTTGAGAAGGGCAGTCCATTTACTGAAGGATGTGTCTAGATATTTAATTTGTGACGAAAAGTAAAAATATTAACATGATCAAAATGGACTGAAAAATAACTTGTATTTTAGATATTTTTAGAGTATTATTCGACGGAATATACAAACAAATTAATTTATCAAGAAAAGTCTATGGAAAAACAATCTCGTAAATGTTTCAAACGTTATATCCATATTATGCACAATACAAATACTCCTTATCGAATTATGATCATAATATTAAATATATGAGCACAAAATCCCTTCATCGATTTGTTATTAACTGTCAAATTTTCATTAAGAGATAATTTAAAAGTAAAAGAAGCTTCAAGCCTATTTACATGTGATGAGGTCAAATGGTCAATTCTTATAATTTTTTACCTTTTTATAAAAAAAAAAAATAAGGACTTGACACGTGAACTACACGTTTTTATTCTATAATACAGATAGATAGATATAAATATACATATAGACAGATGCTGAACTGAATGTAAGGCTGCTAAAAATGAACAAGCAAAATTGTTAAGAAAGCTAGAAACCCTCTAGTAACAAACAACTACAAAATCTGAACAATAGTTTTACATCAGAAGCTCATTCTTCATTTCGAAAGAAAAATTAATTGCGGGTATTCGTTCCTTCTGCATTGTTTTTCGCCGTAACTTTAACATTGTTGATTACTGACTAATTGCAAGAATTTCTTACAAAAAGCCTTTCACTAACCCATAGCATTGGGTCCTGAAAACATATCAAAACAAAACAACAACCTAGACAACATCCTCATTCTGGATCAGGAGAGCCACCAGGAACCAGCTGCAGCAGACAAGAAGTTGCCTCAGTCAGTGTTTTACTTGAAAGAATAGAAGGGGGCTGAACATACAAGAGCTGCATAATATACTTACGATCGCAATGTTGTTTCCATTGAGCAGGATCTGATCCAGCTTTGTGATCCGTCGCCCTTCTGATGTGATTTCACTGGATAAAAGGATAATCGATAAATGAGCGCCCAAAAACATTAAAGATAATCAAGCAATAGTTAGCTCAAAGCTGCAGAGAGTACAACTAGAAGTGCCAAAACATATCACGACAATTATCATGTTGAGGACAAAGGAACGAAATTAGAAACTTATACGCATCCCTTTAACGTCCAAGGATAAACACTTTTAGGATGCAGTATCTGGAGAGGCGAAAAACAAGCAAAGG
>JABCMJ010074910.1:0-11314 GCA_014822125.1 Arbutus unedo
AATTAATTATAAATTATTTTAATAATTTAAAAAAATCGTTTAAATATTTAAGTCGTTACATAGCACGACGGTTGTAATTATTTCATTGTCACTTTATTATGTGATTCTATTATTCCAAGTTCCAACAACCCTCAACAACATAATATACAAATCTACTCATCGAGAATACTCCATACGCAATATATATATATCATCATAAAACATAATATCAAAGTCTCAATAGGTCAACCAATTCTTACAAAATCCTACAAAGATTCGTGGACATATTATATCACAAGTGTATACATGTACAGAGTGAATTCATGCGATACAAGAGGGTTTACAATCTTAAAATCAAGCCTGGATCATCCGGTTAACATGCTTAAGATTTTTGGAAATTACATAGTTCACTTACGCGGTTTAGAACTCGCTAGAGCGAGCTTCTAATTTACAAATTTTTGAACACCAAAAACTACATCATCAATTTCAAACGGAAAATTGATTTTTATTAAGTAAAACTAAAATACAAAATTCACTTATTTTTTAAGTTATGTGTTTCTAGTTTCAAACAAAATAAACGGTGCACAATTTTGACAGCTAAAAGTTATGACCGTTTTTCTAACGTGTGTCAGTGAAGCTTACACAATGACAAATTCGCAGCATTTCGGTTACGAATTTTTGTAAAATTTTATACTTTGAGTTAGACTTTGAAATTTTTATCCAACATAGAAAATACATGAAGCAACTCTTATTAAAAATGTCAAAAAAATTTGAGTTTTGCAACAACCTTAACGAAAATTTTCAAAAAACCAGGTTATCAATATGTTTTGTTTTCCATATTCGTAATATCTAGATTTCAAGTGTTCTAACATAAATAGATCAAAATTCACAAAATTATATAAATCTAAACACGCAATTATACCGCAAGTAATCTTCTAAGGGTTGGAGGTAAATTTCTTCTACCTCAAATGCAAAAGAAATCTAAAAAACAAAATTGATTTGAAAATTTTCAAAATTGGCAAACTTTTTCTTCCTCCTCAATAATTCTCTTTCTAACCTATAGTTCTAACGAATGAGACGCATGAGAAGAATGGACTTAAATGGGCAGAGCAACGGGTAGGCGACAATGGAATATTTCTCTCAAACTCACGGTGTTCTTTAGTTTGTATGAACAAAGATGACGTAAGAAAAAGCAATATGTTATTACTATACATATATATACTATAACCCTAAATTGTCCATCAAATGTCATAAACTCCATATTGAATTTCTCCATAAGTTAATAACATCCATTTTATAATGGTTTTGAAAGCCCAAGAAAATTTTATTTTTTCTAAATTCAAAGGTCTCACACGTTGAGAATATGAGAAGATAAAAAGAAAAGTTATCCCATGATTCTTACTACACAACTTTCACTCAATTTTAACTATCCATAAAATAATACTCTCTCCACATGAAATGAACTATTTAAAAAGTAATTAAACTTTTTTCATGCTAATCTTGTCGACTTAATTATCTTGGTGTTAGAATTCCTATCTCTTTCTTGAAATTTAATAATTCTGAACATGATATAAATTATTAATTGAGATTGGACAATTAGTCCAAGATATAGAAAAATCACTAACACAAATATAAAATGATAATTATCTTGATATAAAAAAGGAGCCCTAACCGCCTTATCTCATCAAATTAAATAATCAGAAGTTAATAAAAAAAGGGTAAATTGTACTTTATCAATTACCATAAAAAAGGACTGAGAAAGAAATTAGACGATCGAACAATCCACGCATTCACTGCTGTACGGAACACTGCTTTCACCTTCCCGCCGGCGGTATTTAGGGATTTTTCTTCTTCCGACTTATACGCAAGCTTCTTTGTTAATTGATTTTTGTACTAATTGTTGTCGATCAATTAGCATGAGTTTGATTTTAAAGGCAGTATGTTTGAATCTGGAAATTCGCAATGTTCCTTTACCTGTATCTTCATAGCCCTTTGATTTTCTGAATTCATTTGTTTGGTTAATATTGATTACGATAGTCATTAGCATTACATGTTTCACTGATTTCAGTTTTTCATGGTTGAGGTATCGATTCTCTGTGTTTGTTTGTGTATATATACGTGTGCGTTCCTCTTTCAATACATATACGAAACACATTTTTGCTGGTACAAGTACTTTGATATTACTTTCCGTTTTCTCAATCCATAAACGTGAAAATTGTATTTCACTCACCTGTTACTCTTGTTAGTTTTGCGAGATTCCTAGTTTTCGTTCATAAATGACCCATAAATTACACGTGTAACCATGATGTTGGTCCTGGGGGTGCTAAGATGGCGTTCCCGTCCATCCCTTGCCCCTCTCTCGAGACCTCCTCCTCTCACATCTCTTACGGCACAAGTGCAAACACCTCTCTCTCTACATCTTACCTTGTGCAAACACGAATGTCAGATCCAAGTAAGTATTACACCAGTATAGAACTTAGATTTTACAACCTGTTACATCTGCATTAACTTTTGTGTTGCCAACCTCATCTATGTCTAAGCTTTCTACAACAACTTGTTATTGTTTTTTAGCTCAATTTGTGAAATATTTGTTGTGCTATATCGACTATGATGTTCCTACTAAGATTACTGTTCTCATATTAGCTCAATTTATGAACTGGGTTTAGCATAAAGATAACCCAAGGGAAACCAAAGCGTCTGATTTTTCGGATGACAATGACGAGTATGGTTGTCTGAACAATTAGTTGTAAGAAATCTTGGTAGAGAAAGAATTGCTTGTATAAAAATGAGAGGATTTTTGGGTGAAGAAGAGCCCATGCCAACTAAAAAAGATGCAAGATAAATGTTGACTGCGGTGCCAACATGTTAAATTGAAGAGAATTGCATCAAAGTCATGAAGGGATGTTTTCATCGTTGCAATGAAAAATATTTGGCAATCTAAATAAATAATCAGCTCAATAAAACTGCAATCCCCAACCTCTCAATCACAGATTCTAACACATGAGTACATGACAGTGATTTCATCCTGAATATAAAGAGTTGTACATGTATATACGTATGTTCATTAGGTAGTCTCCCAAGTCTTATGACAGGAAAGTGAGTATTCCGAAGCTGACCCTTTCACTTCTAAATATCCCACCTAAGTCACCAACTGAGTGAATTGGTGAAGAAGGAAGAACTAATGCCTTCAGGTAGGAAAATGACCCTCGCTAGCTGCACCAGATTAGGCTTAAGGAGTTAAATAATAGGTACCGCATATATAGCTGTCACCATCTTAGCTACACCTTTGCATTAGAATCTTACCTGGTCCTTCTGTGCGGCATTTTATTTCGATTGTGCACATGAAATTGAAAAAGTGATGTGTACCTTTTTTTAACATTACTGATGACCTTACCTTTCACTTGAGTACCTCCATGAACTTTTGCATCTTTCCTGGAATCCAAAGGCCAAAATTTTCTATAGTGAAATCAAGCACTGACAGGAAAAATATCCCTACCACTCTCTGCAGTGTGCTTGTTGTTTCAACCTTTTTCAGTGGTGGAAAGAAATCTATGACAGGAAAGTAAGAATCTTAGGTGCTAAGTGGAGAAAAAGAACTGACCCTTGGCAAATGGCTGTTCAGTAATGGATACTAAATGGTCCCTAGAGTCAGGAAGGACCTCAAAGCAAAAAGCTCAGACAGGCTGAGATGATGTCTATAGAGAACACTAGATATCAAGCTTTAGCTCCATACTGTACTTCCCCCAGGAAAACTGAGTATATCCTTTACTGGGTATTTCTCTCAAAAGTACTTTGCATCCACAAAAATAGACACACAATTTGCTTTACATATTTCATCTTAGGACAGAAGGGTAGCAAGTTTGTTGGATAAAGCCCAAATTATGAGGAAACCCAAATATTTGTTAGCCAAGGTAAAACAGCTTTTTATCTGTCAAAGGTGGATTGTTTTAATTCGTTAGCAATTAGGAGCGTAATGTTTTTATGCAATTTTGGGTGAGCTTCCTGGAGATTATGTTTTTAGTACTTAACATAAATGGCTTTTCCTAAAGATTTATCTGGTAACTTTTTCTGTTAAAGCAAAAGGGGTAAACCAGTATTCAGGAGTAATCTGCTCTCTATAAAGGACTTCCCAAAGAACGCTTGATAGTTAAGATACTTAAAAAGATATTGGATTAAAAGTTGCACCGAAAATCATAGCTTCATGTTTAGGGAGAGGATACCCAACATGCTGGAAATTTTAAATGAAAAAGGCTGAGATTTATGTTTATATGCACGCAACGCATCAAGCTAACAAGTTGGACTTTAATCTTTAAGTGAGGCTCTTATGCTGGACGGGTTCTCGTATTTGATGCATAAATAAGTTGTTTATGTACATCGTTCGTTAATTATTGATAGTGTAACCTTATGTGATTGACTTGCTGTTCACTTGCCTTGGGATCAAACTAGCGATACAGCACTAGAGGACTGGTGGTCCTGTGATATGACTGACACCTTGGACCAAACAAAACGGTACAAACTCTTTATCCTATTAAGGGTTTCAGTTGCGAATTACATGCTCTCCTTTGTAGATATTATGTTCTCATCTTATGCTAAATACAGAAGTAATGTTGAATATACTGTCAGCAAAGACTAAAGAGTATTTTCTCCATTCCATCCTCTCTGTGCACACTTGGATTGTTTAATCTTATGTTTAGTGTGGAAAGATAGATCATAATAAAATAAGAATATGATGCTGAAATTCCAGTGGAAAAAGCAGTAGGACTAGCCGGTTGGCACTGCTGAATTGGCTGTTTCATTGGAAAATAGCAAGGTTCGCATGGGATTTGGGAAGGACCTTGGTACAAAGAAGAAAGCTAACCTACTGTCTACTAACATTTTGAACAGATAAAAGAGTTGCAGAGCTTTCTGGCGTTTCTCCCATTGGAGCTCCTTTATTATTCCTTTCGAAGCGGCTGGACCGCTGGACTTTTTGCTTTATCCTCCAAAAAGGTATTTTATTCTTCTTCCTGACAATGATCCTTGAGAGTACAGTCCTAGTTTTGGGTTGACTTATTTACCTACGTGGTTCGGATCTCTTGTTTCATTTTTCTTCACCTCAACCTCGAACTCAATTGCAAAATACTGCAAATGTATTTTGTAGAATGTCACACTTAAATTTCATGTCATTGGTGTCTTCGCATGGTCTGCCATAAACCAAACTTGGTTTAAAGTTGTGTGGAATATGGTCCTGTAAAACTATGTAGGCCTGGGAAATGAGCTCTCCTATCTGGCAAAGCAGGATTGTGAAACTTGTTATCAGGAAGAATCTCGTAGTCTTGATGCAGTTTAAGGTGAATTTCTGAACTCTCACTAAGAAACCTCTCCAAGCCTGATTCTCATTTCGAACACCATCAAACTTGCAGTTGTATAGTTATAAATTTAGGGTTGAAATAAATGTGACTGAGTAGAATAAACTCAGTGTGGTGTTTACATACCCTGACCGGACAATGTTAAAGAATATTTCCTTTAAAGTTGTTCCTGAGTTTTTTAGTTTCGGTAAGAGGGTCTGGTATGGGGATGCATAAATAAGTTGTTTATGAACATGGTTGGTTGATTATGAAAAGAGTAATCTTAGGTGATCTACTTTTCTTGAGTTCAAATCAGACAAATAATGCAGCACAATGGTCCTGTGAATCGCAGATACCTTGGTTGAAACAAATAAAAGCTGAAGTTCTTTAGTATGAAATTTCTGTAATGGAGGTTTCAAATGATAATTACGTGCTTTGGTTTCCTGATATGATGCTAAGATGTTTTTACTGCCTGGCAAGACATATTTTTCATCGGATACTGTCAGCGGAGGATATGTTGTCTATTATTTCCTTGCAAACTTTAATTTTTTTTTGCCTATATTTTGTGAAGGAACATAAGTTACTCTGAAATCGTTTTCAAAAATTGATTTCTTGAAGTAAGAATCTGCTTAGAAAAAGCACTAGGACTAGCCACTTGGAATTGCTGATTTGGCTGTTCCATTTGAAAAGTGCAATCCAAGTAGGAAGGACCTTGGAATAAAGCAGAAAGCTAATCTGAAGCTCTAATGCCATTCCAACAAATAAAGGATTCAAAGAGCTTTCCAGTGAGGCGAGGCTTTTTCCTTTTCGAGCTCCTTTATTATTCTTTTCCATGTGGCTGGACTTTGTTCTTTATCCTCAGAAAAGGTATTGTATCTTGTGTCCTTTTCCATTTCATCGATCTTTACTGAGAGTAGACTCTTCATTTTTGCTTGCTGTATTGATCTATTTGTATTTTCACCTCAAACCCAATACTTAATAGTTAATAGCACAAAGCGCAGAAGGGTTATTGGAATTGCAGAGAACTTGTCAACAAAATTTAAGGAATACTGGCATTTACAAGATGGGAGAACAAGAAGAGAATTTACAAAATTAGTAAGCATATTTCCCATTACTAGCAAAACAAATTAGACTGAGGCAGATACAGTAACGACGTAGATTCAGTAATAATCGCTGGTAAAAACTATCAGAGAGCATCCCAACACCCCCACCGCTTATGAGGCCCTTGTTTTCATTTTCAAAAAGATGGAACAATGCCATATCCACCTTCTGTCATTAGTGTTGTGGAAAACATCTGGTCAACTTCAACTTCTACATCTGTTCTCTTTGCAAATCGGCCTTTGATCCGAGGTCTTGTTTCTGCGTATGCCTTCCTCGAGGCATACCTAATTGTCTTCTCAAACTTCCGTGTCTTCTTCTTCTCCCTATATCTTAGGACTCTAGCCTCCCTGTCCATCGGAGTGAGTTGTGTAGCCATATGAATGGGAGGACTAGAGAAAAGTTCAATTGTCCCTTTGGGGGGTCTTGGGTGTGAAATTGAGACGTCACTCATTGTGGATTCTGGAACAACACCAACATCCATTGATGAGATGGAGACCTGATTGTACAACAAAACAAACCATTTGTTATAACAGAACAAAATCTTTTAGGCTTCAGAAATTGTTCAAGGAAGACAGCAGAAAAGCAGGATATTTGAAACATACAGCAACGTTCCCTCAAATTGCTGTCGTAGTTTAGTCCATTCAATTAATTAATAAGACGGGATTAGCTTGACCTATATAGACACTTTCTGAAGACCATTTGTTTGGATCAGTAACGAAGTTAACTCAAGGAAAGTGGAGAACAAAAGACATGATAACAGATAACAACAAACTCTCAGACAAACTAAAACAAAATTAGTCATTGCTTAGTAGACAATTGAAGCATTAGAACTTCCTGAGAATTGAATCAAGAGGGCACAAAAGGGAAAGTGGGGCAAATGGATATTAAAGAAAAGAGAAGCACGTATATCTATGCCAATAGATGCCTTCCCTTAAAGCAGAAAGGATGACAAAAGAGGGAAAAGAGCTGATAAAGGGAAGAATAAACTGAAAGGGTAACATCCTTTTTCTTTGAAAAAAGGGTAACATACTCAAAAGCTATTTAAGAATAAAATGAGGGCAACAGCTGAGCCAAATTTGGAAGCTAATAAAAATATTATTGAGTCCTTGACCTCAACAGAATAACCCAAGTATAAAACATTGCCTGAATCCCCAGTGAAGATAGAATCGGGTTTGGAATTGGTTGAAGAAGACCACAAAACAGTGCATAGTCAACAGAAAATGGAATTTCGTGAAAGCCAGCCCCTAAGGAAACATATTGGAGTTGATTGAACTGGTGAAACCTAGAAATTAAGCATAGAGCAACCTAGAACTGTTAAAAATGTTACCACTTGCATCTCAACAGTTTTTCAAGAAGAGTATGTGTTTTATGAATTTCAAGAAGAGCATAACAGAAATTTTGATTAATGAAAACTTACACTGTGACTTAATGAAGCAGGGTAACCATACCCAGTTTTGGGGGTCTCATACTCCACCGTCTCCATGTGATAACTAAGATATTGCTGCTGCTGCTGAATCTGACCCTTTGCATCTACACTCTGAACTGGTACAACGCTATCACCTCCATAGCTCTTCTGAGGAACAACAACATTACCGTGCTGCTGCTGCTGCTGCTGCTGGTGGTGGTTATTGTACTCTTCTGTGCACTGATGATTCTCTTGACCTGAATTGTACTCATCAAGGTCCAGGTACTCATCCACGACTTCTCCACCAAACAAAAACCCATTCCCGGTCTGGTTATTAGTGTTGTTATTCTTGACTGGATTGAGCAACAACCATGAAGATGCTTCATCTTGATCGTCCTCGTCGTCGATTGCCTCATGGGTCAAGAACCCATCATCGGCATCAGGTCCATGCCTGATCGCCGGCCCAGACTTGTCTGGGTCAGCAACGGAGGGCCCATATAGGCTTCCGGGTACAGGCATAATTGGGACTCGGTGGTGGCGGCGGGCAAGAGGATTGGCGGAGTGGATCTCGGCATCACAGGTGACGCAGAGAGATGCAGCGTCGGCTTTGCAGATGAAGGCCGCCGGGGCACTCTCGCACGCCTCGCACAGCCAGGAACGCTCATGCAAGCGGGCCCACTTCTTGCTGTTATTGCTTCCCATTTCAAGAACACTAGTGGTACTCTCCTCCTTCAACATTTTCTCTCCAGTTTTCCTTTTGGCTTTGCTTTGTGTGGATGGGCTACTTGTGAAGGAGAAGTGTTGTGGGAGGGAGGTAACTGTAGGCAAATTACAAGTGGGGTGGAGGGGATCAGGGGACGACACGTGGATTGAAACAAGTGGTGAGGAAGGTCGTTGCGTTATCTCTTGTGGTTGGCTGTGCTGGTAGTGGGCTCCCAGGAGTGGGGTTCTTTTGAGGCCCATATGGTTTTGGCTGCTTTATGAGGGAATCCCTTAATGTGGGTGGAGCTAATATTGTTGTACTCTCCAGAGTAGACTAGATTTTGAGTACTCGCTCTGTGGCTCCAGAATTTGTTAAAAGCTTACTATTTTTGCTGAGTCAGATAGTTTAGTTAGTATTCATTAGTTAGCTAGTTCAGCGCATCTCGGTACCCAAACTCTTTCTGCAGTCTAAACATTCACGTGAAATTTATACACTTGGTATAAAATTATAAAATGCATACGAATGTGTGGTTATAAATGGAGTTGGGGCACCAATTCTTTGCAGTAAACATCAAATAATTATTGGTTGAAGTTACTAATCAGATTCTTACATGACAGGTGTCAGTCTTGTGTTACGAGGTGGCTGGTTTGGGCTATGTTTGGCAACCGCGTGGTAGGTGTTCTTCCCCCCCTCGTGATTAATTAGAACCAACCTTAATCTACACCTGCATACATATATATAGCTCAGATTTAAACATGGTTTTGGTTGGTGGTTTTGTTTTCTCAAACGGTGAAGTTATGTTACGTGGAACATTTTGTTAAATTGTAGTCTCCTTTCATCTTTACATGAATTAGTATCTAGTAAATGTGTTGGATATGGCTGTAATAAATAACTACAGCTATCATGGTCAACCATATTAACTACCTGCATTCACGTGAAACATATGAAAAAGACATTTTTTTAAGCTTCATTTGCCCTCTTTTGTTTCATTTTGGTTTTGGGGATAAAAACTTTTCTTTTGAGGATTAGCAATCACGTGGAAGCCCGTGTGTCCTCTACTGTACCCAGAAATACTGCCGACAAATAGAGTCATGACAGGTGTGAATTGGCCGAGACTTGTTGGATCCATCTCCACCACAAGTTAGCAGAAGAGTGTTACAATCTTAAAATTAGAACAAAAAAACTCTGTTCGAATTTAAAATTAGAAGACATAATTCACTTGTACCTATGGGATTGCAAGTAGGAGTGAAATCGTGACTTTTGATTTTAAATTATAAGAAAGAAAATTTGATTTTAATTCTAGACTTTTTCCAAGTTGGTAACACTGTATACAGCTTGACCCTGAGCCAGGTGGGGCCCTTCTCACGTGGGCTTTCTGGGTCTGAAAGCAGGGAGTTATGCTTATGGTTCCTCACGAGTCCTTTTACTTGCCCCATCCATCCACTAGTTGTCTTCACAAATAATTCAATTCGCCTTGTCGTCTTCATCAATTATGACGTTGATTGAAATGGTGACTGGAATGAAACGAAATGAAGTGAAATGCAACCACAAGGTCAGATGAACCTTGTTCAGCATCATCGCAGTTAAATGCATAAAGTTGGGAAATAAAAATGGAAAACGTTGTGTTTCACCCTCTCATACTTCATCGTATCTCTTTATTCCTAGAACAATGTGAAGTCTGGAGTTCTCGGGTTGAATTTCTCGCTTTAACTTTGGTAGTCTTTCGAAGTTGTAAAATAATTCTAACACTAGATTAGTGCCGAGTGAAGTTGGTTCTCTGTTGTGCACTTCGATGATCAAGTTAATTTCTAAAAAAGAGCAAAAATAACTTGAAAGTTTTTGAGTTATCTGCGTGTACCTGAGGTTAGGAGGCCTTTGGAGTATTTATAAAAAAAGAACTCAACAGTCTGCCTAAGGCTTCGGTTGAGAGTGTCGTGCCGTGGTTTAAAAATCACGGTGTTCTCGCTATGTGTTTCATGTACGTGCGGACTCGACAATGACCGAGTCATGCCCTAGGGCCCTGTTGAACCCCTTGGCCATGTATGTAGAACTGTCCTTAGGCCTAGCCCAACTTGAGCCCAACATAGATGGGTCGAGAGTGTTCATAGACCAAAAGTCCACTATTAAACAAATTCAGCCTACCACAAACAATAATAGGTGCTCATATGAATCTACAAATCTACACAACTTTGGACATAGATGTTTTTGAAAATGTTTGGTACTCGTGAATATTTGTATTTAATAATTTTAGACACATTTGTGTTCAAATTGTTAAAAACGAGACTTTTCCTTAATCATATACCTGTTCTAGAGTTCTCTTTCGTACTCTATGACTTTAAGTAACTTCATTTGTCGTCGCATGCCTCATCTCTAGTTGTGCGTTCATATCCTATGAAGAAAGCGTTGATTAGTCTTATTAATGGCTGGTTTTTGTCTCTTGGAAAGCATGTTCAATATGTTAAATACTTGCACATTAGCATTCACTTCCAGAACTTAAAGCCCATAGTGGCACACGATGTTTCACCATGGCATTTTTTTCTATAATGAAAATTGTTATTATGACTATTTTTTATTTTTATTCCTTAAACTATCTGTTTTGTCCTTAAATTATTAATTTTTTTCTAAGCAGTCCTTAATCTATGTAATTTTGCACCCAGCTAGTTTATAGTTATAATAAAAAAATTTATGAAAAAGTTTATTGGGTAATTTAAATAAGGGTCTTATGAGCTTATATTGCGTAGGTTTTCATTGCATTAGGATTTTTAAGTTATGTTTTTATTTAATTTTTACACGGTATGA
>JABCMJ010074925.1:0-11654 GCA_014822125.1 Arbutus unedo
TGTTTGCACCATCACAGATGATGGTTCGGAACAGGGGCAGCGGTCCCAGACGATAGTCCAAAAATATGAGATGGAGAACATCACACGGATTTCTTGAACAAAAAATAAATTATGTATTCAGGACCCTGCGAGACTGCCCTTGAATTCTCTTGCACATATTAGATTCTGGTTTCTAGATGGAGAACATTTGGATGATTCCTTGAGCACAAGATAGATCGTGTATTAAAGACTCTACAAGGTTGTCCTTGAATATTTGCGTATAGAGGGTTTCGGTCTCCAAATAGAGAACATTTGGCGAATTTTTTAGATTTTGAATCTTTCAGGTATCCTTCCGGGATGAAGGACTACATGATTATTATTTTTCGACATTCCTCTTTTGATTGAGGCCGAGATAAAGAAGTGACGATGATCCCAGACAATGATACAAAGCTTTTTTAGCAAAACGACAAAAAGTCAAGACTTTACTTTCTTACTGGGGGCAAGGGTCTCCTAATCGACATGGAGCAAGCACGGGATAAGAAATTCCCAAAATAGAACACAATGGGATGAGAAATCTCGAGATCAAACAATACGATATGAGAAATTCTTATATCAAACAACACGGGATGAGAAGTCCCGAGACCAAGAACAAGGGTGAGAAACCCCGAATACATGGGATGAGAAATCCCAAGAAATAGGAAGAACCCTGAATAAAGGCAAGAAGCCTTGAATACATGGGATGAGAAATCCCAAAAAAGTGGGAGAACCCCAAATAAATGCGAGAAGTCCCGAATAAAACTTTTAGAAAAAAATTCTAAGGACAAACTTGAGAAAACTTTCTTAACTAATATAACTGTTCCACTGAATGCCCAGTTATCATCAAATGATCTAGGCTAGCGCCTAGCAGAAAAACTTAAAAAGATTTCCCCAAGTACAAACTTGAGAAAAGTTACGTAAAATTGATATAACTGTTCAGATGAACGCGCAAAAAAACTTGAGAAAAATTTCCAAATGATTGAACTTGAGAAGAGGTCATTGACCCTAAGATTTGAACTTCAAAAGAGTTCTTTGAACTAGTAGAACTTGAGGAAAGTTTTTAAAACAATCAAACTTGATAAAAATTAGCTGAGTAAAGAAACTAAAGAATAGTTTCCTGAGAATCAAGTTTGAGAAAAGTTTGATAAAATACTCAAACTTGAGAAAAGTTTGCTAAAGATCAAACTTGGGAAGAGTTTATACAGAATCTAAACTTGAGAAAGGTTTTTCAAAAAGTTGTCTAAAACATCTAGTCACTTGATAAAAGTACACTTGCGCAAAGGCAAAGAAAAGAAAGAATAATGTTCAGCTTCGAGCACTCATGCAATGGCGGGATTTGACAGCTCAGCTTGTTCATTCCTGATCTTCGCATTCTCGTCAAAATCTATCTCAACATCATAGTAAGTAGTGAAGAAAGTAGATCTAGAACTCCATTCAATGGAGCACAGAATGTTCAAGAATGCGACGTTGCGATTTCTAAATGACGATTGAGGAAATATCAATCCGAGAAGGGGGTATCTTCAGAACCAAGTTTGTATAACTTCTCCTGTCCTTTCAGCTCAGCGAAAAGCAGACAAAGCTGGGAGACAATTAAATTTTCCGTTTGTCCTGATTCCCCTAGAACCTTGCCTATGTTTAAGGTGAGGAGAGCAGAAACACAAAATGCACAAACTCAGAGAAGATAGATTGAGAGTTTCTTCGAAAATATTTTGTAAACTTTCCTGATTATAAGTGAATCTCTTATCCGTGAATGTACCCGAATATGGAAAACCATGTAAATGATTTGTTTCTCTGTGATTAGGTGCGTGTGTGTGTTTAGGTTTCGTTCCTTAGGCCATAACAAACATACAAAGAAAATGGATGACAACAAAATGTAGAAAGAATGCTACAGGATATCAGATTACTATAAAGATATTTGCCCGATGGAAAATATTAACTTACTTTTTGCCACCTCCTAGATCAGTGGGGTGAAATAATGCATAAGAAAACCAACTTCACCATGATCTCTTCTAGAGGCTTTGTATTTGTCAGGAAAAGATAACCAACCTACATCATATTACACATCTAAATCACTTAACTGAAGCCAAAGTCATTTCTTCTATCAGTATCAAATGTATGTAGAAAACTAATCAAACCAAATATATCAATTTATGGACAAATTTTCTTTTTGAAAAGCTAGCAAATATGTGAATATTAAAAGTTGCAACTGTCAGTCTTGTACTGAGATTGACCACAATTAACTTCCAGGAAATGTCTCAAACCAAATTTTCCAATGAGGACAACCTATAAATTATAATGCACGACCACTTAAAACCTTCATTGCAAGTCATCTGCAAGAAGCTAAATAATGCAACCAAATTTGTCCATCATCTATTTCTATATTCCCCCAGGGAAGTAATTGCACGCCAAAGGGATTGATTCACCCAATTAGGCCATCATCAAAGTTAAGGTGCTTGCTTGAAAATGCAATTTGTTACACGTTCATGAAGGCATCTATCTTTTCTATTCAAACTTAGGAGGGTTTTTCTGCAAGAGAAGGTTGGGTGCGCATAGGTGCGAACAATATACCAAATTTCATAGAACCTCCACCGCTTTAAGAAATAAAAAACACATAACAAGAATGTGAAACTTAAAAAGCCGTATAGTAATTTAAGGTCATGGGTAGGTAGACTGAAGACATAAAAAGAAAAAGGAACAAAAAAGTAAAATCATATGGCAGTACTTTGAAACCAGATTAAAAAAATCACATTTCTTCTTCCGACAAGTAATTCTGAATCAAAAGGTTTTGAAGCATTACATCCTGAAACAAAATGGCTAATTTAAGGAGTACCTTGAGAAGCCAAAATATTGCTAATTCAGCTTAACATCCAGGTATATGATGAATATGAACAGTTCATACTTGCGCCTCACTACGTACTACTGCCATCACACGGTCATTGTACTCTTCAATATTCAGTGGTCGAAACAAGAAGTGTCTCCTAGCATGTAGCAGCATATAGATCAAGAAACATAAAGAAGCCTGAAGGTTAAACTTAATGGTGAAGCTAAGTACATCTGTACTGGTGAAAGGAGAGATAAGGAGAGTTACGATGCTCGTGCTGTTTAACTCCCTGAAAAGATAACAAGCTTCAAACACCCATGACAGAACGAACTGCTTTCTGGTAATATATCAATAGACACCATTTAAGACCTAATTGACTTACGTAAGTTGATAGGTTGCTCCACAACAATGACTCCATATCTTGTACAGGACCTGTTGCATTTTGTTTAGTTATAGATGTTTATGGAGGATTAGGAGTGTAATTATATTATATTGAGGTTTTGATTCCTTATGTAAATAGAAGAGTAGTTAAATTAGAATAATAGATGGATTAGGACTCTTTTTACTTGTATAAATATTATGTGATGAATAGAACTCAAGTATTGGAGATTATTAATTTTTAACATGGTATCAGAGCGGGACGAAAAATCCTAACCATCACCCACCAATACACCCTAGCCACCATCGCCTGAATTTACCAGCCTCCGTAAGTTGTGTTTTTTTTTTGGTTGAAGCGTTGTTGCTCTACCCGCGCCGTTACTGCATTGTCATTTTCCAAGCCTTTTTTCACTGTCGGCAAGCCACCCATACACATCACCGCCGATCGGCCCACTATACAGCCCAACCCGGCAGTCTCCAGTGCCGGCCAGCCACCACCATCCCGCCACCATGCTCTGCCGGACAGCCAACATCCAACCACCCAGCCTTGCCAGCAGCAGCTGCCCAGGATTTAACATTTACTTTTTACTGTTTCTTGTTTCTTGCTCATTAAGGGTAGTTTCATCCTTCAACTTCATTAGGGTTTCCAACATTCTATATAAACTGTGTTTATCTTATACTATTATTCAATCAATTGAATAGTTCTTCTTCTTTTTCCGTCTATCAGCCCAGTCCAGCCAATTTCCAGCGTCGCTTTCTCTAGCGGCTGTCGTTGGTACCTCTACCAACAGTTTTCAGCCAGCTCAGCAGTTTCCAGCACTGCTCATGGCGTTTTGTGTGCTAAGTTAGGTCATTGCGGTTCTTGCAATCGAGTACTACTGTTGCAATCGACCTAACCCTATTCTACAGATCATATATTTGGCATCCCTTGTAACTACTTATTACATTATTGTAAAATCATCTTTCAGCTATATACCTGCATAGTATATCAGTGAAGTTCACAGATACACAAGCTTGTTGGCAGTTGCAGTGGGTATTCTTCTCTTCCTTTGCCGGCCATCGTCAGCTATCACTACCACTACCGGCCTTGATTCCACCACCTCCGTACATTTACCCAGCCGACTCGGCCTCACTTTTTGCGCTCTGATATGGCTACGGATCCAAAACCTGTTTCAACCGGTTTGTCTGGTTCTAAAGACACCGCGAGTCACTATGACCGGCCCAATGAACAAACCTTTGACAACGCTCCATTGGAAATCTATTCTATCAATTTGAACGGTACCAATTATCCAATTTGATCTCGTACTTTCACCTTAGCTATTAAAGCCCGAGGATGTCCAAGTTTATTGAGGGCCCTGTTCTTCCTCCTAGTGAGTGAGCCTGTTGCCTTAAGCGATTCAAAATATCACTTGGGAGCTAGTATCACTTCCAGGAGGAAAGAAAGCAGCAGGATGCAAGTGAATTTTACTATTAAGCAAAATGCTGACGGTAAAGTTGAGAGATACAAGCCAATACTTGTTGCCAAAGAATTTACTCAAACCTATTGTATTGACTACGAAGAAACGTTTGCTCCAGTAACAAAGATGAACTATGTGCAAACTTTACTCTCTTATGCTGCAAATTTGAATTGGCTTCTCCATCAGTTAGATGTGAAGAATGCATTTCTTTATGGTGAGTTAAAAGATAAGGTGTATATGGATATACCACCAGGTTTTTCTTCCACTAAGACAGAAGGAAATGTGTGCAGGTTGAAAAATACGATTTATGGGTTGAAACAGTCTAGAGCTTGGTTTGACAGATTTTCAAAGGCCATACTGCAATTTGGATACAAACAAAGTCATGTCAATCATACTATTTTCATCAAAAGAAATGTTGGTAAGATCGTTGTCCTTATTGTTTATGTTGATAATATAATAATGATAGACAATGATAAGGATGAGATTCTTAGTCTCAAGTTTAATCTGACTCAAGAATTCGAGATTAAAGATTTAGGATCACTGCGGTACTCTATGGGAATGGAAGTGGCAAGATCTAATTGGGGTATTTTTATCTCCCAACAGAAGTACATCCTCGATCTCTTGGAGGAAACAGGTAAGTTGGGTTGTAAACCTGCAACTTCTCCTATTGACACAAATTATCAACTTAGCGGAGACTTGGGAGAATGCACTGGTAAAGATATCAGCGCCTAGTGGGCCGACTGATATACTTAGGCCACACTCGGCCAAATGTTTCTTATGCAGTGGGCATTGTTGGTCAATTCATGCATGACCCTCGTGTTTCACATTTGGATGCAATCTATCGTATTTTGATGTATCTAAAATCAGCTCTAGGAAAAGAAATTTTGTTTTCTAATCACGGTCACTTACAGTTTGAGACATTCACTAATGCCGACTTGGCTGGTTCTGTCGATGATAGACATTCTACTTCTGGCTACTGTACTCTCCTTGGGAGAAATTAAGTAAGAAACAATCAGCGGTCATCAGGTTTAGCGCAGAAGCTGAATATAGAGCTATAACTCATGGAGTTTGTGAGCTTCTGTGGCTCCAAACCTTGTTAAGTGATTTGAGAATGTCTGATAATGATCCGATGAAACTCTACTATGACAACAAAGCTGTTATAAATATTGCTCATAATCCTATTCAACATGACAGAACGAAACATGTTGAGATTGACAAACACTTTATTAAGGAAAAGTTTAATGATGGGCTGATATGTATACCTTTTTTGAGGTTTGAAGATCAATTAGCTGACATCTTCACGAAAGGGTTGGACAACAAGAATTTCTACCCTATTGTCTTTAAATTTGACCTAATTGATATCTTCACACCAACTTGAGGGGGAGTGTTAAGTTATATATGTTTTTGTAGGATTAGGATTGTAATTATATTAAATTTAGGTTTTGATTTCTTATATAAATAGAAGAGTAATTAAATTAAAATAATAGATGGATTATGACTCTTTTTACTTGTATAAATATTACATGATGAATAAAAATCAAGTATTGGAGATTATTAACTTTAACACATTTTGATGTCACACATCCTATTATGAAATACGAACTTTTGAACTGTTGTAATGGGGTGTTTGAGCTCCAACTTCATTCAATCAAAAATCCAATATCCCTAGAGTCCAAGATAGAATTTGGTTCTTATTGTAGTTTTAGTCAGCTAGTCCATGCAACTTCCGCCATGGCAAGTTTCTCTACCCTTCACATATTGGTGTTTCATTTATCTAAACTGCCATTTCATGATTTAACCTTCTAAACATTGTACGTAATCTTTCTAATGAACTTTTTCTACCCCTTGAAATCCTTTGGTAAAATCATCTAGACTATCCTCCACATTTTGATAAAATTATCTCGTAGGGGAGAGTAGTTAACTATGAAGCACAAACACTCCTCAGAGGTCCCCGTATGCATGTCGGACACTCCGTAGACATGGACACACTGGAGACACGCCGTAAAACGTACGGGACACGCCAAAATACGTGTCCACATAATTTATTTATTTTTTCAAAGGTGGACACATGTCGGACACGCGTCGGACACGGTTCGAACACGGAGGGATCTTTATTGTTATTTTTTTTAATTTTTCAAAGATAAATATGTTATTTCATATATATATATATAACCGTTCAATGAGGAATCCCTCATTTTGCTAAAATAAGGATCTCTCATTTCCTGATCAAATATTAATGATCGGAACCGTTCAATGTGTTTAAAACATATTTTTAAGGATACTCGCAAGAAATCAGCTCAAAATATTACCGAAAATGGCTTGATCGAAGCAATTTTTCATAAAACTGTTCCTGTCAGCATTTATGAACAACTGCTTGGATCAAACCCTTCCCGATATTTTGTTGAGCCGATTTCTCACGGGTACCCTTAAAAACATGTTTTAAACACATTGAACGGTTCCGATCATCAATATTTGATCAAAAAATGGGAGGTCCTCATTTTAGCAAAATGAGGGATCCCTCAATAGAAGCTCTCTCTCTCTCTCTCTCTCTCTCACACACATATATGTATGTATGTGGGTTAGAAATACAATCAAGGTTTAACCCTAAAATACCAGTCGACGCCTACAGTTTCTTCGAGCCACATCAACAGTTTTCTTCTCTGACAGCTACAGTGCATATTACGACTTCCAGCTTTAGTATCCTTTTCGGTCTCCATCTCTAGTGCGTCCTGCTTGTTCTCCATCAGTAATATATAATATCTTGTTATATAACATTACTTATCAGTACTACTGATAATATAATATCTATATAGATTGTATTATACTATTATATAATATCTGTAGTATTGTACTAGTTTACTAAAGTATTATATAAGTATTAAATAGTTGTACTAGTCTGCTAAAGTATTATATAAGTACTAAATAGATGTACTTGTTTAATAGAGTATTATATAAGTATTCAATATCAGTACTAGTCTACTAGAGTATTATATAATATTAGTATTAGAGTATTGTATAATCGGTATGATTAATATCTATAGTACAAATTACAGAGGTATATATTTTATTGAATTTATTGTTCTTTTGTTCGAGTATTAATATTTGTTCTTTAATCTTAAAGAGTATATATGTACATATATATTATATAGGAAAAAAAGTTTCCGTATTCCCGCCTTGTCCGTGTCCTTTTTTTTTTTTTTAAATCCTATGTCCCGTGTCCGTGTCCATGCTACATAGGTAGCTGACAATCTTATACCCCGAGATACGCATGAAAAAGGCATAGTACCTATCTATTTCTTTCTGTTTCAATTTTGAATGTAAATGTGCACAAACTAAAAAGCATGAAGTCTCTCCCAGAACCAACAACGACATGACTTCGTCATAGTCACTCAAGTCTCAAAATAGTCGTTAGCATAGGTAGGGACATATCGAATCCCAATAACAACTATGTCATGCAATGATCCTTAACCAATCATTCTCTATTTAATTACTTCTAGTGACGTCAAGTCATTGTTGATTTCCCCATGAGTTTCATAAATTGATGGAATTTAGGGCTACGAACTTTGCCGGAACCCAAAATAATCTAGATATAACATAAATAAGGAACAAATATATTAAGTCAAAGAGGAATAATGACAGTCAAATCAACGACCTACTGTTCAACAAAAGTGAACTCAAACAATCTAATAAAACAGTTGGATCTCCAACAATCACTACCCATATCTTATAAAGGCAAGTCATTTTCCATAAAGGGATCTAAAAACAGTTTGTTGTATTTGTAGCCGCCAAATTGCACACTAACTTTGAATAGAAAACACAAACAATGGAAATATATTGACAAAAAAATGCACAGCCTTTAAGTTGGTTCATGAGTTATACTTGCTAAGGTTCTGAAATATCTTGTTCCCCAATAACATCTAGTTTCAACAAACCACAAATGGAGGGCAATAAAAAGGTGTAAACAGGCATGAAACCAGGAGTTAACAATCAAGCAAATCATTATTAACATATACCTCCAGAAGTTAAGAAACGTTCACAGGTCTATCAGAGAACTATTTCAAACATATCTAAACAAATACATGTAAACCTTGAATACCTTTTGATCAACGGGAATAAGTTAATTTAAGAACTTCCCACCCAGCTTCCCGTCTCACCTCGCGCTCTTCCAAATAAAAAAGGTGAAGAATTTTTTTAACAAAAGTCGTGACAACAGAAGATTCTGACAAGAATTTCTTAGATAAGTCATAAATTTCCTTCAAATGTATGCTTCTCACATGACAACAGAAGTTTCTGACATAAAGATGGAAGAGAAGTAAGACTATGGTAAATAGGGAACAATGCAACAGAAGCTTCTGACATAAAGATGAAAGAGAAGTAAGACTATGGTAAATAGGGAACAATGCATTCCAATTCCATTGATCTAAGCAATATTATAACATTAACTATGCATTGTTGTAATCTTCCTACTTTCTCAGCATCTGACACTATGCAACCTTAAGTTTACGGAATACGGCTATGTGTTTTTGGTCTAGTCCCTCCAACGATGAAGCACACTTTGTGGCCGTTCCGGTAGTCTATGCACATCAAGATACACAACCCCTTTCCTTTTATGCAACTGCAGACTACTTTTACCTGTTTGATGGGTGAAATACATGGATTAATATACGGATGTATGCAGAAGAATGCAACAGAACTTTTAGTGAAGGACTCTATTTGAGGCATTTTGTCGAACAGTTCTAGGGCAATTACACAACATAGCAAAATCCCATTTACCCATTTGAGAGCAAGTGCCACGGCTTACAACTTGGTGTTTATGGATGAAGAAAATTAACTCTAATCCTTCACAAGCTAGGGCATAAATGTTTACTAACACTAATCTTTATTACGGAATAGAATCAAATACTAACTTCATCCATTTCCCGGTAACAAAACAAAGAACTACCATCAGACAAACGCAGACGCTTAAAGGAAATTGCCATACCTCCAAGGACCGAAGATTCTAATACGTAAGAGGTGCATCCTCGCATTTCTCCTCGTCATCACAACTCACAACAATCTCCGGTTCAGCCGGCTCCTGAACCTTCTCCTTCTCCTTCTCCTTCTCCGTCTTCTTCAGATTAGGTTTGGGCTTCTGGGTTCCCCTAAAACCAGACTTCTGAGTCAACCCAACATCTGCCGAGTTGGTGATGTCACCCAACGGGACTCGCTTCTGTTGTTGCGAAGACTGATTGCATGCGGCCATGGATGCAAAGGATCGATTGATGCGAATACTGTTTTCTTGATCGCCAATTTGGCTCTGCAGTTTAGGATTTTTGCAATTGACTGAAGTTACAGCCAGAATTCAAAAGATATACTGTAATTAAAATTGAAAATATTTTTTATTAAAACCGTGATTAAAATGGACTATTTTTTTTACCAACGGTTATAAATATACTGTAATTAAAATTGTCAATTATTTTTTATAACACGTATAATAAAGCGTGATTTAATCACGCTTACAAATAAAACATATTTTTTAAAGTGACAAGAATTAGTCAATTAAAAGTTTTAATGTGTTGATGGTGCAAAAAATTAGTCACCAAAAATTGTCCCGTAAGTCTCTTCAAACTAATGATTAGTGACAAGAATTGTCAATGAATTTTTTAAAGTGTGTCGCCTATACATACTCAACAGTGATGTATTTTTTTGTCTGTCGCTATTCTACTTTCTATTTCTCCAATTTGTTTTAGTGTAGATACGTCAATTAAAAGTATCTATGTGTTAATCTAATTAATGGTGTAATCGATCCAGTTTGGTCCGGTTTGGAAGAGAAACTCGGACTAAGTCGAAAATTTTGGTTTAACATTTTTCAAACCGAATCAAATTATTTTGTTTTGGTTTATTCGATTTTCGCCCGATTTCAAGTTTGATTGTATCAAGCCAAATGTTAAAAAAATAAAATTTTTTAATTAAAAAATAATTATTTAAGCTATTAAAGAATTAAGTCACGTAAAAAAAACATATTACAAAAAATTAAGAGAATACAAATTAAAAATATAAAGATTATCAAAAAATATATTTGACGAAACAAATACAATTTACAAAAAATATAAATTATAACAAAAAATTTAAAAAATATTATTCCAGTCTGGTTTCATTCTCTACAAAAATCAAACCGAACCAAATTAGACCAATCGAGCTCAAAAATAGAATCAAACCGTCAGTTCAATTTAATTTTCCAATTTAATTCGATTTGTCGGATTATACTTGCACCCCTAGTTCCTTCCATAGCACATAAAAAGTGTATTCCATGCAATTAACAATGAGCGACCTTTGTCATTAAAAGTTTTCTTACGTTATCTACTCAATTACTGTAATCTCAAAAAAATTTATGGATTTGAATCGTTGTAATGGCCGGAATAAAGAGTAAAAATCCAATAGTCATTAAACCAAATTATACTGATTCCTGCAATCCTTGAGTTCGTGCATTTACATCGTTACCGTGAAAAAGGTAATAACTATACATCTGTCTTTACATGCGATTCTATTGACTCATAAAATACTAATGATGCTTATTTATCACCACGTTGGATGTATGCAGATAATGATTCCGAAAGATTCTCAGTTTCATCTTCTATCATCTATATAATCCTTTGGATGTAAGGTTTTGTCCATCAATATTATCACTCTCTCTCTCTCTCTCAAAACTCGAGTATGATGATTGATCCTTATCTCTCAAAACCCAAAGACAAAAATCACGTTCGTGTCGGTTAGTCGTGGTGTTTTCAACAAATGCCAAAAAAAAGTTGAAAAAACATCGCGGAGTTTTTCAGACTTTTACCAAAATTTAATAAACGCCAAAAAAGGTTCAATATTTGTTGTAGTGCGAGGCTCTTTACCTAGATATGGAGCAGTCTTCAACTACAATTTCTCTCATAAAAGATTATGTGAGCTTCTCACTCTCTTCTCTAAAGACCTTAAGTTTTTTTTTTTTTACACCACGT
>JABCMJ010075058.1:0-12073 GCA_014822125.1 Arbutus unedo
TCCTGATTAAATTTTAATGATCCGAACCGTTCAATGTGTTTAAAACATGTTTTTAAGGGTACCTGCGAGAAATCAGCTCAAAATATTATTGAAAAGGGTTTGATCCAAATAGTCGTTCAAAATGCTGACAGGAATTTATGAACCACTGTTTGGATGAAGCCATTTCTGGTAATATTTTGAGTTAATTTCTCGCGGATGCCCTTAAAAACATGTTTTAAACATATATATATATAAATATATATATATATATATATATATATATATATATATTATATATAATATGGCTCCTTCAATATATATAACAACCTTACTCCTGTGCAAAAGAAGTGGTAAAATATTACCCTTAATCCAAAGCATAAAAAATGATCTAAACAGTAAGCTTATCAGGTCACTTCTTAGGACAAAAAATAGGATCGGTTCTGGACATAAGTTCACGAAGTCACAACTTAAGACTGACAAAAAAATAAGGCTCCCAAAATTCAAGTTTGTTATAAATACTATATACGTCATGTTTTTGTATTGTCTCAAAGGAGTAAAAACTAGCCTCTTTTGGGTCTTGAACCCAAAGACCATGACTTCTATCACAACAACTTCACCACTCAAACAATACATTTACTTTCAAGAAATTATATACACAAAAACCAAGCAATGAGGAAATTATTCTAACCACCATCACATTTTCTTTTATTTCTTTTCACCAAATCAATTTAATGAAATATAAGTCAGGGGCCTCATTTCAATTAAGATATAGATGTCTATACATGCTCAATATGCTATTATTCTTAATAAGTTATTTTTTGTGGAGTTACCTATAAAACTTTATAGGTCTGTGATATGTTATTATTTTTATTTTAAAATTTATTCTCATCTGTTTAAAAAAGTTCTTATACTTTTCTCAATTTTTTTCTTGTTTCTCTTTAATTTTTAAGATATTATCGTAATAGTTAAAGAATAACACATATCTAAAAAAAATTCACTTAAAGTTGATTTTAATGAATTTTTTTACTAATATCAGCAATGCATTTTTAATCTTTCAATTCCACCATTGAATATGAAAAAAATAAAAAAATTCTAAAAAATTAATTTTAAAAAATAGGCCTAAATGGTGTACTATAACTTTAAAGTGAGATTAACAAACACATATCTCACAACACTCAAAAATTAAATTTTGTTATATAGAATTTTAACTTTTATTTCGAATCTAAGTAAATGAAATAACATAAACCAACTTTAGCATGTATAATTATTTTAAAAGTATTTTTTCTAATTAGCATTTTTTTGAAAAGAAAGTGTACGAGGCTCTATTTTTCGATTGCCCTTGGGGCCCAAAAATCCCAAAATCAGCCCTGTACACTTCATGTAACATAGAAAGAACATTTCTGTAACAAATCAACAGAATCAGATAACGGCAGACACATGAACAATATACATTTAGTCCTCTAAAATAGATATCTTCTATCTATAATGATACTTGCCACCCATTTTTTAGTCTAAAATTCAAATTTTTACATGTATATTGATATCCAATCGATCTGATCCTTTACCGACATGTTTTTCTTTACGGGTCCTATAAATATATTGGAATAAATTGCCTTTGTAGGCCTTGGATGAATTAGCAAAATGTAAGTGTAGTGGGTCGTATCGGTATCAAGGTGGAGCTGGACCATTGATCAAGCTCAATAGCTGGGCCAAACCGAACTCCAACATGGCCCATGAGACTTTATGCAACTAGCCCAAGTTGTGGCGTACATCGTTTGGGCCAGCCCGTGTTAGGACCTGACAGGTCGACTCGTGCCACACTGCCACACGGTTCCAACCCGCGTCCACCTAGCATCTAGGTGCCTTGGTCTCGGCAAGTGGCATTCAAGCTTAAGCTTGGTACATCATGAGTGACATCACGACAGCGACAATTATTTTTTACATCATTGGAGAGTGTGCGCCGAACATGCATTGATGGTTTGGAGTCTAAGCCATACTCAAGTATAAAAGGTGTCCTCGTAAATGAAGTACGATACACACTCTCTATCCTTTCTACAGTACTTTCTTTTAGCTTTCTGATTCACCTACCGACTTAAACATCCGAGTACTTTTTGTTAACACCAAACAATGAGCACTAATTGAATTTAACTTTTACAGCATTAGGGAAATAAGAGGCACTTTTGATCAAAGCTTATCTGAGACAACTTCCAGATTAAAGTACTCAACAATTGGCAACTACTATAGGAGTTTTATCATCTCATCTCCTTCACTTTCCTCAACTCCAGAATACTTTACCTCCTTCTAATCACCTATGACTACTCCTCATTGCGGTGATGATGGTTGGACCCTCATTGCTCGTGACAAAGACGTGGTAAACCCTCAGCTCATTGCCAGTGAGTCTCGTGACCCTTTTCCCTCTCTAGACGCCACCACGCTAGACCTCCGCTCTCGGGCTTACATCGAGAAGCTCGAGGCAAGAATGAACGAGAAGGATAGGCTTGTCCTCACTATCTACGAGGAGGTTACTAGGCTTGAGACGAAGGTCCATTCTCAATGGTCAGGTAGTTCATCGTGCTCGGGCGGTCACCACGGCCACCGATATTGCTGGTCACCTATGCTAGTGCGACGTTGCCATGACATAAGGAATCAAGGATATCAGCTAAGAATAAATTTAGTGAACCCAGCGACACCGGACACCGTAGTGATAGAAGAGGCAAACTTCGTGAGGAGCACAACCCCACGCCAGCTCGGTGTCCTCGCGACAGGAACAGCCACTGCAACAGCAGCAGCTTCAACTGGTAGCCACAAAACTGCTGTAGCAGCTTGATCATGCTACATCATGCCGCAATAGTGCCGCATTCGGCCACCGCACCCCACCATGCTCCCACCTCGAAAATCCACTTTGCATCATTAAACCCACCTAAACACACCACCATTAGCTCACTGGAAGACAAAAAAAAAGGAAGAAAAAAAGGACAAACAAAGTTAGAGTTCGGCGCCGAAGACCGCCGACGGACGCCGCCACTACCGAAACGCTTTGCAACCTGCCTACTTCATTTCTCGAGCCTTGCCCCGCAAGTTGAGGTAGTATACCGAGGCCCCGAAGCTTTGAAATTTATTTTCATAGCAGAGGTTATGATTCAAATAAAACATAAAGAGAAAGGACCTAATTGAAAGAATTGAAAACTCTACGTAAATATAGTAATTTGGATTTGTCCGTATTTTCTGATTCTTACAGATTACCCCTAGATACTTTAGAAAAAGTATTAAATGCTTAATTAGACATGATAATTAATTTAAAAAAACAAGTAGTAGAATGATTTATGGCTTACTAGCATGAAAATCCAATTTTAGGTATATTCATTAAAAAAAACTTATTTAACTTTGTCTAACAATTAAAACTACAGTAAACCCTCTAAAGATTTAGAATAAGGGTTAAAAGATAAAATACCTTGACGAGTCCAAATATCTAATTTATAGAATCGAATCAATAATTGTTAGGATTTTTACATACCTCAACTTTGACCACTTTATCATGGAATATTTTCTGTGACCCATTCTTATTTAAGATAAATTAGAGAAATCTCAAAATTGTCAATTGAACATGCTGGATTTATAACTTGAGTCCTGTAGTTTAAAACCTGATAGTTTGACCCCTAAGTTTATTCAAATGTAAAATTAGCTTCAAATTTTGCATAATTAAATTACATGGATACTTGGAATAGTTATTTTAGGATGTTTTGAGTTGTGCTATGACTCGAGCCAACTCTTGAGCCGTACTACATCTTTGAGCCGAGTTATATTCTTGAGCTGTGTTGTGTCCACTTTTCCTTAAGTCTAGTCATTACCGTGAGAAGTTTAGGTATTAATTGGTATTCAGACATAATCAATGGGAAACATAGCAATCAGAAACATTACAACTTGAGACATGGTGAACGAGAACTACTAATTGAAAACATAGGAATCGGGAACATAGTGGTTGAGATAATTGGGATTGAGAACATAGAGAACGGGATTATCTTGGATATACTCGGATAACAAATTGATGACCTAACGACTTGAGATGATATTTGATTTACATTGTTTTCATTTTATTTCCGGACATACGTGTTATGCTTTCTTTAACTGTACATCGTCTTTGTAATATATTTGAATTGAGTAACAATAAAGATTATTTATTGAGTCTTATAGCTCATGATGGTAATTTTCTGCCCCTGACATTTTACACCAAATATTGAAAACGGAGTTTAGGCCAGCACTATCCGGCCAACGTCAACATTGTTGACAAAGATTCCATCGAAACTTAGTTTACTTATATTATAGTTGCTCTGTAAACCATTTTTGAAGCTATTTGAAAATGGGATTTTCCTTTTGTCAACATTTTCCTTTTATATTTAGTATTATACTTTTCCTCTTTTGAATAAAATAATAGACACGTGAATTTTGAAAAAAACAAAACTAGGGCATTAGAGACAGTGTATCACGCCTCCCGATTCTCTCACAAGCAAGCTTATCTATTGTTCCTTTTTCCAAATTCAACTATTACGGTCATGTGCTTGATTTTATGCAATTCCTTCTCTTGTTTGATAAGCATGTTTTGATCTGTGGCGTCTGAATTCCTATTGTACTCTAATCTCCAATATGTTTCTCATTTAAACTGGAAAACATACAACTCAATGTTATTACCGACTAGACATGTACCTAACATATAGATACATACATATATATACATATATATATATATATATATATGTGTGTGTGTGTGTGTGTGTGTGTGTGTACAGGAATAAAAAATAAAAAATATATTTTGACTGTAATAAATATATTTATATTGACATTTAGATAATTATGCAGTGCGTTGACTCTGTTTGGTCGGGAAAAAAATGCACAAGATCTATCATACTTTATTCCAACACCTCCTTCTCTATCTCTCCTATGTGTTTGATCCACCTGGAGCCCCTTTAGATAATTATGAAAAAAATAAAAGTATAGATATTCATTTGATTTGATTAATAATCGTTAATCGTTGAATATAGTTACGGTACAAACATTATTATATACCCCAACAAATGTCAAAATGAATACTAATATCAAAATGCAGCAGTTTGAATATCAAATACAAATATTTCGACACCTGCTCCAATCTACTAGTATGTTCGCTTTTAAAGTTGGAAGCTTGTAGACAGTCAGCGGTAATTTGGATGATCACACGTCATCGATGACGGATGAAAAAAATGGACCTTAATGTCCGTCTACGTGTGTTGGCGTTAATGTTTATTTTATGCGGTCGTGTTTCGCGAACGGCAATTGGTGGTGCGAGACATCAAGAACCTGAAATCCTGGCGGGACTGCGAATATTTAATTGCGCCAATCAAATAGTAAAAGTGATTACAAAATCAATCCCAAACTCTCCAAGGTTCTACAAATACGGAGCCTCGCCGATTAGAGTGAGAGAGACAGAGAGAGAGAGAGCGCGTCCACAGAGAGGGAGAGAAAGAAACAGAGACAGGCTGCCATGGCGAAACCACACGCAGTGATAGTGCCACACCCAGCACAAGGCCACATGAATCCGATGCTCAAATTAGCAAAAATCCTCTACCTAAAGGGCTTCTACATCACCTTCGTCAACAGCGAGTACAACCACAACCGCCTCCTCCGCGCGAGGGGACCCAACGCCCTCGACGGCCTCCCGGACTTCCATTTTGCCGCCATCGCTGAAGGAATTCCGGCGCAGGACGATGGCGTAGACTCGAACGTCCAGGACCCATACATGCACTGTGATGCCCTTTTGAGGGAGACCCCCTTGCCTTTCTTCAAACAGTTCGTGTACGATCTCAGATCCTCGTCCGAGGTCCCGCCGATCTCGTGCTTCGTTTGCGACGGCAACATCACTTTCCCGCTTAAAGTCGCCAAGGAAATCGGCGTCCCGTGCGCGCTTTTCTGGACCCCAAGTGCTTGTGGAGTCTTGGGATACGCCTACTATCGCAAACTCATTGAATGGGGCCTTGTGCCACTCAAAGGTAGAGATCTTGTCAAAATTACATTCTGAATACATGCATATATATAGTTAGTTAGATGTGACTTTTTCTGGTGTGAATTTAGGAGGTTAATTGGTTTTGAAATAGAGGGATTCCAACAACCCACATCAATTTTCGTGAAAAGTCTCGTCGGATATTAATGGTAGCTTTTATCTATTTTTACACATTTTTTTTATTCTTTCCAGAAAAAGTTAGAGGCACTATTGACATTGATTTGGTTTGAAATAGTCATTCAAAAACCCATTTGAGTAGCTGCTCCTAGAGATAACTAGTCCTTTTGGTAGCGGTTGAAACTAAAACAGCAAGGCTGTGTTAATAGTGATTTCTTTCTTGTAAAAAAAAAATGGAAAATCGAAGTTCATAGCATCGCCATTGGGATGGCTAAAATCCTCTCAAATCGAGGATTTTAGCTAATGTGCTCTTATTTGTTAATTCCTAATCTAGTTACTTTGGGAGGTGTTCATACTGATTGTGAGGCTAGATATAGATTTACGTTTCACCTGCGTATGAAAGAATCAATGTCGTAAAGCTTCTCATTAGTAAGATGTGAATTTTGTCTCCTTGTCTCTTGGCTTATGGTTGTGACTTTTTTTTTTTTTTCCTTTGTCTTGTGGAAATGCAGATGAGAGTTATTTAACAAATGGGTATCTAAACACAGTTGTAGATATACCAGCTATGGACGGTATACGTTTGTGGGATCTCCCACATTTTGTTAGAACCACAGACACAGAGCATATTTTGTTTAAGTTCCTCATGACTGAAATCGAAAAAGCTTATAACTGTTCTGCAATTATTATAAACACGATTGACGCATTAGAGCAAGGTGTTCTTGATACTCTTCGGAGAATGTTTCCTCCGATATATGCCATAGGGCCTCTTCAGTTGCTTGAAAAGAAGCAAATCCCTGAAGACAGTGTATTGGACTCTATTGGATTGAATCTTTGGAAGGAGGATTTAGAATGTCTCGCTTGGCTCGATAAAAAAGAACCCAACTCAGTCATATATGTGAATTTTGGCAGCGTGGCTCGGATGTCAGCCCGAGAGTTGCGTGAATTTGGATGGGGGCTTGCAAATAGCAAGCAGAATTTCTTGTGGGCAATCAGACCCGGACTTGTGGTGGGTGAATCTTCGGCTTTTCCACCGGAGTTTGAGGCTGAGATTAAAGAAAGGGGTCTATTAGTAGGTTGGACTCCTCAAGAGAAAATCCTTGGCCACCCGGCTGTCGGAGGGTTCTTGACCCATTGTGGTTGGAATTCGGTTCTTGAAAGTATTGTTGAAGGAGTGCCAATGATATGCTGGCCTGCTTGGGCAGAGCAATTCACCAACTCTTGGTTCCTTTGCAAGCACTGGGGATTGGGAATGGAGATAACTGATGTGAAGAGGGAGGAAGTGGAGAGGCTTGTGAGAGAGCTCATGGTTGGAGAGAATGGGAAGAAGATAAAAGCAAAGGCCATGGAATGGAAAAAGATTGCTGAAGATGCGGTCACTGCTCCGGCCGGGGCCTCTTATGTGAATTTTGACAACCTGATTAACGAGGTGCTCCTCTCCAAATCCCAGAACTGAATAGCGTGCCCTTTGATTGCTTTCAGTCGATTATCTGCTTGTATTTAGGACGTATGTAAAAATAAAAGTGGTGAATTTCACCTCTACAGATGCCTGAATTGGGGGGTTATTACCTCATTATACGTACTGTTGCATTGTGTAGTAAACCAATGCGGTTAGAAATTTTTACCCTTGTTAAATGGGTTCATACTCGGAGTCATTGACATATTCTTACAAATAGAATCCACAAAGAAGTGATGCAAGTAATCAATATTCACTATAAGGTTGTCTCGATAATAATCTCGTACTTCCCAACTAACAAAATTCATTTCATTCAATGTTATTCACGGTGTTATAGGATTGAGAGTATAGAACAATACGCAATGACATTAGATATAGCTGATTGTGAAATTTATGCAATTATTTTTGGGAAAAAAAAATTATTCGGCATAGTTAAAATAGTCGTAGCAGTTAAGTATCGATTGTAGTCGTCGCGCTAAAAAAAGCGGATAAGAATAAATACATATCGAGAATCGATATGTATTAATTAATGCACATGCAATATTTTTGGTTTCACTCGCATATGAGCAGAGGATGCCATGAAAGATTAAAGACATTATATGTATGACACTCACTATTTAAGTAAATTTTCGGGTTAATATTGGGTGATATAAGACTTGTTACATTTATTATTACCATTTCCACAACATTGATGAAACAATTTTACTATGGGTACAAACCATTTTTACAAAAGGTGTATCAATGTGAGAGAGTGAAAAAAGATGGAAAGTGGGTGTTAAGAGAGAAAATGTGAGACTTTCTCTCACATTTGTATAAATGATTTATACCCATAACAAAAATTTTGATGAAATTAAGAAAAATATTATGATTAATAGTTTTCAAAACAGCTGAGCAAAAAAAAAAAAAAGTTTTCAAAACAAAATGCTGAGTTTTTCTTGGCATTATTACTTATAGTCTATTTTTACGGTATAAGAAAACAAGATAAAAAAAAGAACAAAATGAGGAGATTAATTTTAATATGGAATTTTTATTTTTGCAAGGGAGAGAAAGAGAGAAGGAAGATTTAAATAGAAAAGAAAGAGAAATATTAGTTCCGAATCAGATTGTAGGAGGAGCAAACCTCAATTAATTTGTAGGGACCACTTTATACATATTTTACACATTAAATAAAATATGTAATATAACGGATAAGATTTCAATTTTTTTGGTATGGTTCGGGTCCCCCTTTGTGATAATGGAGACGGAGACGGATAGTGTTATGATTTAGAAGCATGTAAAATGCTATCATCATTTTTATCATAAAAAAATGGTTTAAGAATATAAATTATTTGTATATATTTAAATATAAAATATATTTAAAATAGTCTAATACATGTAAAAATCATATGATTATAAAGAACATTGTGCACATTTAATAATTCCTTCCGTATATGTGTTTAGATGTGCACATATTATTTTTATTTCTAGACTTGCTCTAAAAAATATAAAATTCTACAATAAATTAGCATCCCTTTCATGACACTATTATCTCTACTCTGACAAGGACCAGTCTTTGGTCTCCATCAATGGCAATTGTTAGAGGTGAAGTTATTCTAAGAATTCATTTGGACTATGTTATATATTTATTAAAAAAAATTTGTTTTTATGTAAAAAAGTTTTATAACTTTTTGTTTTTCGTCAACTTTTTGTGGTTTATTAAATTATCTCGATAAAAGTTTTCAGAAAAATTATAAATAATTGACCACATCGGAAAAAAGTTCAGAAAAGACAAAACTAAAATTTTTGTTAGTTTATTCGTCGTCTTTCTAACTTTTAGACATAATTTTGTACCTTTTAGATTTCTTTCATCAAGACGGACCAATAAATTACAAAAAATTGAGGTCAAAATAATAAATGCAAAAAAATTTAAATAGAAACAAAAGAATAAATTAGGCCAAAGTTAAGTGTTGTGTAATTTTTGGTATAGAGTGAGGCACATAAAGGCACTTGTGATGGATCGAATCTACGTACAATAATTTGGTTAATAATTTGTCTGAATTAAGATATGCAAACTAAACTTATATTTCATTTTCATCCGCTAATACAATTGAGTTACGCATGAACTTTTTTGAAAATTTAATTTAAATGGATTGGATTAGATGGTCTATCACATTCTTATTTTGTGGATAGTCAAAGTTTATCTTTTTATCTCCTTTATATTCCTTTTATTGCTTCCTTAAAATTTTGTTGTTAAAAATAAAAATCAATTTTTTATTAAGATTGGTAAAACATATATATTAAAGTTTACTTTTTTTTCCCCTTCTTACGTGCTTAACTTAAATAGATGAAATAAATAATACAAATTTTTATTTCTTAAATTTTGAGCCGTACAAAAATTATTTTCCTATTTTAGCACTAACTGAAACTTATTGTTAAAATCAATTAATAATTATCTATTGATATTAAAAATTAGCTTTTAGAGGAGTACTTATACATGATTTTAGAATATGTGGTGCTCAAATTTTTTTACCATCCCGTATTGACGTGAAGTTCATAAAGTTTTTGAAACTCTTTCTGCAAAGGATATATAAAATAATTTGATATACAAAAACTGAATTTTGAATATAGATGTTACATATAGTTAATTTATATTCTTCCCAAACTAAGAATATAACAGGAGCATGTGTGGACAAATCGATCACTATTTGCTTTAGTGCATGTGAACACCGTTCCAGGTTCCGACAAAAAAAAGGTGAAAGGTTTTGTTTGGTGGGCCATGAAAGTTATAAGATAGGACATCGTTATTTTAGTTATTAATATTATAAATGTAAATGTTTTTTATAAAATAAATTATAACTTAATTTTTATTACGTCTAAATTAATTTATGTTAAATTTTTTTAAATTTTCTAAATTTAAAATTCGGATAAATTTTAAAATTCTGTCCAAATTTTAATTTTATAAAAATCTTAAAAAACTAATATGTTTTATTTCGAATGCAATAGAAATTATATTGTAGTTTATTTTATTAGAAAAAATTTGAATTTTAAAATTTTAATAATTTAACTAATAATATTTTATTAATTTTAATGTTAAAAAATAATTATATAATAATTTATAAAATAATAGAAGTTAAAATAATTTTAAAAATTATAAAAGACAATTTTATTATTTATAACCTCGGGAAAAATTAGTGTAATTCACCGGCGGCAAATTGTACCTCGTGAAAGATATGATTATCTAAAAGGACACGATGTGGTTCAGTGGGCTGTCAATGGTACCTCCCACCTCGTAAAAAATCGAGATGTCGGTCGAAAAGATGGACGATTACACGTCATCGATGACGTCTGCAAAACGGAAATTAACGCCAGTCTACATTTCCTGTGAAACGTAGGGCAAATTACCAAAGAATGCCTTTGACTAAAAATAATTACCTAAATAATGGTTCTAAGCTCCAAAATGCTAAAAACATGGTATTTAGTAAACTTATTCCAAAAACATGGAAACCAGATATAGACTATTTTGTGACGCTGTTTCATGACTACCTAGTTACTTGCCGTTTCATTTCTTCCCCGAATCAATACACTAGCAAATTACTCCATTCCTTCTATTTTCATAGTTTCTCTTTGAAATTTTAAATTTTTAGGAAAATATAATAATTGCTGCAAAAAATATTTTTTTTTCCAAATATGTTCTTGATTTGATTGATGTGTACAGTATAAGTATTATTTAAATAAAATGGACAAAAAAGAAATTTTACCAAATTTCAAATGTTATTTTTGACAAGTGAACTTTTATTTTGAAATTTTTCGAATTGAAATAAAGGACTATAAAAATGAGACGAAGAGAGTAGTTCTTTTTCGAATCAATATGCTAACAAATTACCCAAATCAGTATGCTACCAAATTAGTTCTTCCCATTCTTTACGAAATCCCCGCCCAACCAACCCCACATCAACTTTTCTCCAACCTTTATAAATGGCTACATGGACATATTCTTTCTGTACACTTCTGAAGCAAATTATTTCAACAAAGATCCTAATTTTGCTTCTGATTTTTACTTCTACTTTAATTTGGGCTAACTCTGTCTCATTCTAAAGATCTCGAGGTGTTTTTCTATTGGATCTTAATTTTTTTTTTTTCATAAAAGAGAAGAGAGGTACGATAAGGAAAGAACAAGAAGATGGAAAGAAAAAAAATAAAAAATTGTCCAAAGAGAAGGAACCATATTAACAAATTTGATATTCAGATACAAAACACATATTTTATGTATTATAGGTATAGTTCATCCTTATAGACATTTGAACGATTAATTTTGTCATTACTTTCGGACACTATCGATTTGTCTTAGATCTTGACTGATTTATTTGGATTGATATTTTGAGATTGCTTAGCCTTGGACCACAATAAGGATTCGGTAAATAATCGGAGTAATAACTTGTTATCTTAGACTATTAAAAATCTGTTGTGGAAAGAAAATTTGAACAACGAAATAAGAAGACAGAGACTTACTTGTT
>JABCMJ010075296.1:0-11556 GCA_014822125.1 Arbutus unedo
GTACTCATTCGGAAACCACCGAGTCAAAATTGGCCTTCGGGAGGGAATTTCAAAACTCCCCTTTACTGGTGCACGGAAGCTGTTCGACCAAATGTTCAAGAAATGCCAATACGATGTTCCATCAGCAACCGCGTGGTTCATCGAACAACCAATGAATATCCCATCAATTAGCTCCGTCACTTGAATTGACAGCAAGGGCATGGAATGGCCATCATGATTAATCGCTCTATGGTGATCGAAGAAGGATTGAACGACTATAGGGACATCAACTGGCGAAAGAATGTCAGAAATGGTTAGATCCACAGTTGCAAAGATAAACTTTGCTCCAGGACTATTGTTGCAATCAATGTACACTGAGTAAGAAGGTGGGTTCTCTTGTTTTCTGGTCGCGAGCCGCCCTATAAGTGGATAGAAATCAACAAGGGTGAGAGAGAGAGACTTCTTCAGATTCTCTAGTAGAGATTTGACAGAATTTTCTTGCTCATTCTTTGTGCTGGGCTTCATAAAGAGAAGACCCTTTTGGATGTAATGCAATGAAAGAAAGGCTAGATCCCATGGAGCCAAGTAGACTGGTGGATGGTTTGGCTCTTCTGATGGATATTGTGGTTTTATGAAGCATTCTGAGATGGTTTTAACAATTGGTGTGTTCATTGTCAATAGGACTATGCGGAATATTGTCTTCACAGCTTAGTAAACCTAACTCCTTACCTTGTTTCAATTCAATCCAGATGGGTTGTATTCATACTACATATAATTACATTCTTCGTCACCTGACATAATGAAAAAAGAATTATTTTTAATATATGACTACATAATATCACTTTACATATAATTTAAAATTTAAATTGCATATAGAGTTTGAAGTGCGAGTTTTCTTGAAAAGAGCCCTGAGAGAGCTAGAAACCACTGTGGTTTTTTTTTTTTAATGTCAAATCATGTCATTTATTTGTTTTTATTATCGTATCATGAAAATGAAAAGAAGACTTTATGCAAATTTTAATATCTAATTTAAAACATATGCTGTATGGTTTCTAGGGTGATTTTTTCATAAATGAAAACTGACTTTTTCATAAAAGATATATGAGAGAGAGATACATGGTACAGTGAATTTTTTTTTTTTTGTCAAATATGATTCAATTTTCAAAAGCAAATATGACCTTAAGGTCACGTTCTACTTTTGCACAAACGTGAAAAGAATCTTTCATCAAGAATAAAGTCAAGTGTTTTAATATTCTATCTAGACTATATGGTATTATTTTTTGACTTTTCGTGCATAGATTCTGCCAGCAACACATGACATGGTGGAGAAAAGAATTTAGAAAACTCTTACTACCTTATTTAAAATTGATACTTTGGAGTTTGTAAGGTGCCCTTTGATGAGTAGATCTACATATGAGAGCACCATGAAAAAAGAAAAAAGAAAGCCAAATCTTATATATCTCATCTATTCTCATGTCGCAACCAATTTAACGTTTTTCTATATAGTGTTGTTTGGCCGACTTTTTGTGAGGAGATCTATGAAGACGACACACGGTGTCATTTAAAAAATAATTGATTAGAAATACTTAATTTAAAACTGATGCTCTACAGTTTGTCGGGCAACTTTTGACGAGGAGATCTCTAGCAGCACCAAATGGCATTGTGAATGTTTTGGGGCAAATCTTGATATGCAATTTGAATCCTATGTTGTATAGTTTTAGGGAAGTTTTTCTCGAAGAGGACTTTGAGAGCGTCACATGTTACCATGGAAATTTTTTTACCCACATATTATCTCATTTATTCTCATTCATTATTATGATTTTTATAATAAATATAATGTTTTATTTCAAAAAATAAATTTTAGATCAAGTTACAATCATTATGATCCAGCATAACACGTGAATATGACAGGTAAACTTCATCAAAATTGCTTGTTTGATTGTTTGATAGAGACATGGCACCATAAACTATTTTTTAGTCAAATATTATTTACTTTTGAAATGCGAACGTGACCATAAGGTTTGACACAACAACACATGAACAAGACAAAAATCTTTCATCAAAATAAAAGTCCAACTCTCTTAATATCATATCTATACTACAAGTGTTATTTGGTGCGTTTTTTTTTTTAGTTAATCTCAGGGAACAACACATGGGATGATGTAATAGAGAATTTAAAAAAAATTAATACCTAATTTAAAATTCATACTATCGAGTTTATTGGGCGACATTTTGTGAGTTGATCTTTGAGAGCACCATATGCCGTAATAAATAATCCAGACAATTCTAATATCTACCTACGTTATACAGCTTTTAAGGGGATGTTTCCCATAAAGAACTCTGAGAGTGTCACATGGCACCATGAAAAATAGCCAAATTTTATCCCATTTATTCCCATTTCACAATCAATTAACGATTTTACTATACGGTATTGTTTGTCTGGCATTTTGTGAGGAGAGCTATGAGAACGACCCTTGGTATCATTTAGAAAAGAATTTAGGAACACTTAATTTAAAACTGATGCTATACAGTTCATTGGGTAACTTTTCACGAGGGAGCACCATGTGGCATCATGAAATTTGTTCTGGCAAATCTTCATCTGCAATTTAAAACCTATGTTGTACAGTTTTTAGGACAACTTTTTTTGAAGAGAGCTTTGATAGCGTCACATGGCACAGTAGAAAGTTTTTTAGCCAAATATTATCTCATTTCTTTCCACTCATGCATTATTACGATTTTTCTAACTGGCATAAAGTTTTATTTCAAAAAGCAAATGTGAGTTCAAGTTACAATTATTCTGCCCCAGCATAACAAGTAAATAAGACAGGAGGATTTCATCAAACAAGGATCTTTGAGAGAGAGAGACATGGTATTGTCAAAAATAGTTTACTCAATATTATTGTGTTTTAAAATGTAAATGTGACATTTTTACTGATGCACAGCAACACGTGAACAAGACGAGAACTTTTCATCAAAATAAAAGTCATGTCTTTGAATGTCATATCTATAATATATCGTATTATTTATTGCGTTTTTGTAATAGATCTCTGGGAACAACATATGACATGATTTAAAAAGAATTTAGAAAAATCTTAATACCTAATTTAAAATTGATACTGCTGATTCCGAAAAATGGTGACTTTCCTTTGTCTGATCTGCCAAGCTGCTCTTGCACGCAAGTCCAATGACCGGGGGGTGGTTGGCCAATTGTGGACCCTCCAACGATCAAGTTAGAATCGCAATGAAGATAGAAGCTCTCAATGAATTTTAGAGATTATGAATGCGTACCTCCCACCACCCACACCACCCCCCCGCGCGCGCGCGTCCTTATTAATAGCTATAGCTATGTGAGGGAGTGAGGATTGGGAATGATCCTTGGCCATGATTCTAGCAATCGCATGATTCGGGTTGACTCCTTTCGCGCCATCCGGGGGATTGTCGGAGGATCTGGAGAGCCATTAAAGGGATCAAGTGGATTTATAAGAGGAGTAATCTACAGACCATCGTAGTGTCTGGGCCGAGTAGCACAACTAGCCGAGCAGGCAATAGATCTCTTGATCGATCTTGGTTGGTTGCTTTGGTCAGTCTTCACTGGGGCCCATTTGTAGACTCTTCAGTAGTCCCCCATTCCCAAGTTTTAGGACATGTTGCGACACAGGGGATGATTGTGCATTTTCGTTGATCTGACTCCCTCATTAAATGAAGAGCCGCTCCAACCCTCCTCAACATTCTCGAAATTTGCGCCTCATAAGTAAGGGGGTCCTGAGGTTGTTTTCTATATATATTCCAAAGGGGTTTTCGCTCCTAACTCTTGTTTACTCTCCTCATCCTTGCTCACCTGACCTCCAACCTTCTTTATCCCTTCTCATTCTAAAGCCTGACGTTCCTCTTAAGAGGGCTCTCTCTCCGACCTTCTCTGCTTTACGATTGTACTTGTTATTTTGTCGCTCCCTCGAAACCTCCAGTGCCTCACTTCCTCTCAATTCCTGGACTAGCAGTGGTTAATTTCTTGACGCTTCTCGTTCCCTATTCATTCTCGCCTTGTTTATTCGACTGGATGGGTCCGCCCAACTACCTATCGAGTTGTCATCATCTGATTTGGACTTGAATTCTTCTGAATTAGACCCTCACCCATTCAATTCTCTAAAGGGGGAGTGCTGAACATCACCCTCTAGCCATGCATGGTTCTACCATCAGACGTTTCTTGGGACCTACCCTGCATTGCTGTGGACATTAAGTCAGTCTTAACCGACCAGGATCTGGCCGACATATGTGCTCGCCATGCTCTCCCTGAGTCCTTCCATATCCGTCTGCCCCACGTCAACGAGCGGGCCTACTCATCTCTGGAGGGCAAAATATGTCTGTATGAGAGCAACCTATTGTGCAGACCTCGGTTCCTAGTCCATCCACTTGTACGCTAACTGCTACATCATCTCAGCCTGTCCCCTAGCGAGCTTAGGCCCATGCTGGAGCCTACTGATCTCCATGATAGTTTTGTGGCACCGGGAAAGCCAACCAATGCGTGCCCTAACTCTGGCCAAATTCCTTTCGTGCCACTTCCTGAAGGAGGGTAAGTCCGAGCCGGGCTCGGGGTTCTTTCAGTCTACTGTCGGATATAACTTGATAGGCGGTAGCCTCATCTCTAACAAAGGGTGGAAAGACAAACTCTTCTTCTTGGGAGGCGACAAATGAGAGTTCAGCCCCTTTGAAACGTAACCCAAGAACCCGTCAATAGGGGAGCCATCTCAGTCTTCATCCACCGCTATCCACTATATCTCTAAGAGCAGTGTCGCTTTCATAAAGTCGCTAAATAAGGGCAGCCCTTACCCGTGCAACAACTTGATGACGTCACCACTCTTATACGTGTGCGGTCTTCGACCTGATCCCGAACGTACATGGCTATTTGGCCCTTGCTTCTATCAATCGTTTATATTGTTCTTCTATTCTAACTTCTTGTCTGTCTCGTAGCTTATTCGTTCAAGAAGAGGGTCCTTAAGAGGCCCAAGCTGGATCCCAAGGGAGCCTTCGCCAAGAAGCCCAAGATTGTTGTCCATGAGGTGGGGGACGAGTACGACCTGGAGGATCGGGCCATTTCTGAGACAACCATCTCTTCCACAGTTGTTGCTCCTGGCACTGAACCTTTGACTGACCTGCGAGTCGGTCCCCAACCTGCTCTTGCTGTTGAGTTACCCTGTTTTCCCACTATTGAAGGGGAAGACATTGGATTGAGTATTGAAAGGACAAGTCCCCGGGCTGGCAGTCATCCTCTCGAGTCTTCATCTCCTATAGAGGATGACTAGGCAAGCGCCACGACTCTTGCCCATGGTTCCTTTTCTCTTGCCGATGCCTAGCAAATTACTGCGTAGCTGACCGACATCTCCTATCCCTTAACTTTTTCCAACCCCATTCCAGAGGGTAGTGTGCTTCTTAATTCTAAGTCGTGTCGGGCATGTATCAATGCCCTCATTGGCGACGAGATGCCCCAATTGAACCAGGTGGCGATCGCCATGTTGACCTGGAACTTCTACATGTCGCTCAGTCGGGTACATTCTGTACTTCGTCATGTTCTGAGTTATTAGATTTTGTTTGGTTAGAGGAGACCTTTGTTGATAGTGAGATGACCATAGTTGTGTTATTAGTTATGTGAGGTTGTGACGGGTGACCTCAGCTATTTCTTGATAGAGATTGATGTTTTTGAGTTATTTAGGGTGAATGGTGTTTTTGTTTTTGGGAGACCATTGAGGTGAACATAGCGAGTTGTTCTCATCTTGGGTGAGCAAATTTCAGGGTCAAAATTTCTTGAGGGGAGGTTCGAGGACTCGTGATTTGGAATTTTAATTATGTCGTCTTATATTTATGATCTTGGCGGATTATTGGAGAATTATAGTATTTATAAGGAGTTTAAAAGTTTTTGGTTGATTTTGTAATTGACTAAACTTCGGGGATTAATGTGCGATTACTAGAATTGGGAGTATATAAGTTTAATGAAAACCCTAAAATCAAATTTTTAAGAAAGTTAGACAGCTTTTTCATGAAATCTCAAAAACCCTAGTTTCGACAAGGGAGTGTAAATGGATGGATAGATGCAATAATCTCACCAAACGTTCAACTAGAGAACTGATCCCGGTGTCGGGAGGCTTCGATTCAAACATAGGATCAGCTGGATATGTTGAGGAGTTGAGAAGTTACACATGTAATAGTGATTTTCTACAATTTTTCATATTTGAGGTAGGATCTCATAATTTTTCCGTTTTAATGTTGTTTAAAACATGTTTTAATCATGAGTATATGTGTGCTTATATGTGAGATCAATTTTATGCATGATGTTATATGGATGAGTTTTGGACTGTTTAGACAATGAAACGAGAATTGTCCATGTTTTATTTGTAGAGAACAGAATCTAAAAAAGATAAACATTGCGATGACCTAATTTTGGAAAATTTTGGTAAGATTGTTCTAAAACTCTAAAATTTCTATACCTTTTACTGAGAGTTGGTTTGTGTGTCTTTTATGTTGAGTTAAAATTTCGAAGCCTAACTCAAAGTATAAAATTTTACAAAAATTTGTGACTTAGCTATTGTAGATTAGTAATTGTGCATGCTGTACTGAAACATTTTGAAAAAACGGTCATAACTTTTGGCACGAGTATCCAAATTGCACATCGTTTATTTTATTTGAAACTAGACACATAGAACTTGAAAGCAATGTAAATTTTGTGACTTATTTTTACCTGAGCAAAATTAATTTTTCAATTGAAGTTGATGAAACGGTTTTTGTGTTTCAAAATGAGGTATTCAATTTTAAACCGACACAACAGTGCCGTGCGAACTCTGTTTTTAACCTATTATCTAACGTTGAAAAACTCGTAGAATGTGATTTTATTAACAGTAGATTCAATACCTCTATTTACAGGTTATAACATGTTAAGAGTTTTGAAAATTGAACCTAACTATATAACTTTGGCCACTTTAGCGATCTTCCTGAAGACATAAGATTATTTTTAAATAGAACTTGCCCGTTTCTTTTTTTTTGGTCCTGTTGTGCATAATGTTCAGGTCTGGAAAAGAGAGTTACATGTTCATATGGTCATCCATTGATAGTGTGGTATCCTATTCGGTGTCTTTGTGATTCCGACGGTGAGAGACCGTATACTCACTTGGAGCCTAGGATCAAATTAGCTCTCAGCATATATTGGAGTCCAGGATCAGATTAGCTCTTAGCATAGGTTGGAGTCTGTGATCATATTAGCTCTTAGTATAGATTGGAGTCTAGAATCAGATTAGCTCTCAGTATAGGTTGGAGTTTGTGCTAGAGTGTAGGTCTCAGCATAATTCCACAAGTGCATTGGTGTTGGACTTTCTTATTTTGCATGTACACATAGCATAACATCGTTGTTACAGTTGATATCTATGAAAAAAATATGTCATTGATATTAACTTATTTCATTCAACATTATCATGGATGTTATGTGTTTTCCTACTCGAGCTTCGACTTACGTCTTTTTTTAAATAACCATTTTACATGTATTGGAAATAAGCTAAGAGATTAAGAGTCTTGATAGATTTTGTGCGATTTCATAGTTTATTTTCTTTTTATTAGTTCTTAATTATTTTTAGTTTTACTTTATTATTTGAGAGCTTGTGGATCCGCAGGGTTATGTATTAAGTTGTTGGATTTGAAGACAAATATTCTTGAGGTCATGCTTTATATTGTGGTTTATGGTTTAATGGAGTTGATGAATGAAATACTTAGGTTTTTAACGTATTGGTTTTGTTGAGATTTTTTAGATGTATTATGGTTTGTTTTATTGCTCAATTCATACTCTTGAAATTTGGAGTGTGACAACTCAGCTCATGATGTCACACCTTGCACTTCAAGTGTATGCAATGAGCAATAATCGAATGCGAAATAAAAACTCAACAAAACAAAATTTTCATTAAAACCATCAAAATATCTCAAATACCAATATCCAATGCTGAAGTAAAACAAGAAGACAACTGTGAGCCCACAATTTCCAAACTAATAACAGATATCAGAAAATAAATTTTAGATCAAGTTACAATCATTATGATCCAGCATAACACGTGAATAAGACGGGTAGGCTTCATAAAAAAAGCATCTTTAAGAAAGAGACATGGCACCACGAACTGTTTTTTAGTCAAATATTATTTACTTTTGAACGTGACAATAAGGTTCGACGCAACAACACATGAACATGGCAAGAATCTTTCATCAAAATAAAAGTCAACTCTCTTAATATCATATCTATACTATAAGTGTGTGTTGGTGCATTTTTTTAGTACATCTCTGGGAACGACACATGGGATGATGTAATAAAGAATTTAAAAAAATCTTAATGTCTAATTTAAAATTCATACTATGGAGTTCATAGGACGACTTTTTGTGAGTTGATCTTTGAAAGCACTATATGCCGTCATAAACAATCGAGACAATCCTAATATCTACCTACGTTATACAGCTTTCAAGGAGATTTTTCCCAGAAAGAACTATGAGAGTGTCACATGGCACCATGAAAAATAGCCAAATTTTATTCCATTTATTCCTATCTCACAATCAGTTTATGATTTTACTATATAGTATTGTTTGTCTGGCATTTTGTGAGGAGAGCTATGAGAACGACCCTTGGTATCATTTAGAAAAGAATTTAGGAACACTTAACTTAAAATTGATGCTATACAGTTTGTCGGGTAACTTTTCATGGGGGAGCACCATGTGGCATCATGAAATTTATTTTGGCAAATCTTCATCTGCAATTTTAAACCCATGTCGTACAGTTTTAGGACAACTTTTTTCAAAGAGAGCTTTGAGAATGTCACATGGCACAACAGAAAGTTTTTTAACCAAATATTATCTTCATTTATTTCCACTCATTATTACGATTTTTCTAACTAGCATAAAGTTTTATTTCAAAAAGCAAATGTGAGTTTAAGTTATAATTATTATAACCCAGCATAACAAGTGAATAAGACAGGAGGATTTCATCAAACAAGGATCTTTGAGAGAGAGACATGGTACCATCAAAAAAAATTTACTCAAATATTATTGTAGTAACACGTGAACAAGACGACCTTTCATCAAAATAAAATTCATGTCTTTTAATATCACATCTATAATATATAGTATTATTTATTGCGTTTTTGTAATAGATATCTGGGAACAACATATGACATGATTTAAAAAGAATTTGGAAAAATCTTAATACCTAATTTCAAATTGATACTGATGATGACAAAAAATGATGATTGTCCTTTGTTTGACCCCCCCCCCCCCCCCCCAAAAATCGCGCATGCGCGCGAGGTGATTATTAATACCTACGTGGGGGAGTGAGGGTTGGGAATGATCCTTGGCTGTGATTCTAGCAATAGCATGATCCAGGCTGACTCCTCTCGCATCATACGGGGGATTGTCGGAGGATCTTGTGCACCATTAAAGGGATCAAGTGGATTTCTCTGAGGAATCATCTACGGAGCATCGTAGTGTCTAGGCCGAGCAGCTATGCTAGCCAAGCAGGCAATAGATCTCCTGATCGATCTTGGTTGGTTGTTCTGGTCAGTCTCGGTCGGGGCCCATTTGTAGACGCTTTAGTAGTCTCACATTCCCAAGTTGAAGGACGTGCTACGGCGTAGGGGATGTTCTCAAAATTTACGCCTCATAAGTAACGGAAGTCCCGATGTTGGTTTCTATATATATTCCAAAGGGGTCTTTGCTTCTAACTCTTTTTTACTCTCTTCATCCTTGCTCACATGACCTCCAACCTTCTTTGTCCTTTCTCATTCTAAAGCCTGATGTTCCTCTTGAGGGGGTTCTCTCTCTGACCTTCTTCGCTCTACGCTTGTACTTGTTTTTTCGTTGTTCTCTTGGAACCTCCAGTGACTCGCCTCCTCTCAATTCATGGACTAGCAATAGTTAGTCTTTTGACGCTTCTCGTTCCTTGTTCATTCTCGCCTTGTTTATTTGACTGGACGAGTCCGCCCAACTACTTATGGGGTTGTTATCATCTGATTCCGACTCGAATTCTTCCTCTAAATTAGACCCCCACCCATTCAATTCCCTGAAGGGAGTAGTGCTAAACATCACCCTTCTAGCCATGCATGGTTCTACCATCAGATGTAGCTTGGGACATGTCTAACACCACCGTGGACATTAAGTCGGTCTTAACCGACAAGGATCTGGCCAACATACGTGCTCACCATGCTCTCCCTGAGTCCTTCCATCTCCATCTGCCCCATGCCAATGAGCGGGCCTGCTCATCTTTAGAGGGAAAAATATGTCTGTATGAGAGCAACCTATTGTACGAACTACGGTTCCCAATGCATCCACTTGTACGCAGACTGCTACATCATCTTAGCCTGGCCCCTAGTCAGCTTATGCCCAATGGTGGAGGCAACTGATTTTCATGATAGTTCTTGTCATGCCCTCGTTTTCAAACTAGATAGATATTCATATTTACTAATAAAACCTAACAATTTCTCCATAATAAGCCCAACTTACAATTTTCCACAATCCAATTTCGATAACGTGTTTCAAAATATTACAATAAAAAATGGCACTCCCGGCCCAATTAACCAAACATAGCAAGTTCAAATATTACAAGCGATTCAAGTTCCAAAACATAAGTCTAACCAAAAAGGAGTTACTTTACATTTTTCAAAAATAAGAACTAAGGATGATGTATAACTCCTATGATGAAATCCCTTCAAAACATGAATCACCATGCATCCATGCATGTCCATATCATGCCTCCAGAATGGTACCTGAAAAACAAAGGAATGAAGCACAATGCTCAGTACAAATGTCTACGCCAATATTATATGAATATGCAATGATATGTCATGCTTCATGAAAAATATATGATAACACGCATAAAGAATAAGTTCATATATCGACATCATCTTATCATAACATCTACGATAAATTCACACTACGCTTCTTGCATAACTCAATGCTCAATATATATATATATANNNTATATATATATATACATATATATATATATATATATATATATATATATATATATCAATTCAAAGATTTTTTTTCTACTAGCACATCACCCAATGGTGGCTAGACATTATCGAAACCTACTAGTACGTCTCCCATCGGAGGCTAGATATCGCACTATATTAATGCAATTATAAGTTACGATTCAACTATCATAATATTTGCAGCACAACGTTACACGTGTAATTCATCAAAAGAAAGCCTGAAACAATTGATATATCATCTAATTAAGACCACAATCCAAAACTATAATTAAAGAATCCAAAATCTCAAAACCAAGGTGAAACCCTCAGGCAAAGTCGCCCAACAACGACCAAAAATCACTTGATGCATTTTTGGACAGAAGAAGTTTCCCAACAGTCACTTGACAAGTCGCTCGAGCTACTTCAAAGTCGCTCTAGCTACTTTAACGATTTCAGCACTTTTTTAGAAAAATTACAGATTCACCTTTTTGGCCAAAAATTTCCAAATTCAACCAATAACACCACAAAATCAACCCAAAACATGCTGTAAACACATAATAGGGGTGAAACATCCCTACCTCAAGCTTCGAAT
>JABCMJ010075378.1:0-10175 GCA_014822125.1 Arbutus unedo
TAAAAAAATTTTGGTGGTGGTGGGCCCCACCTAAGTATGAGTGTGGGTGTAAACATTGGTGTAAAATTTTGGTGTAAGTGTAGTGTTGTTCTATATATATATATTAGACTGACTCAGCTATTACTGACTCCTCTGCCTGCCTACAAGCTCTACTGCACCCCACATACGGATCTATGTATACATTCTAGGGCTACATGCATATACATACATCCTAGCTACTACTTGTACTACAAGCATTATACACAAAAGAATACTAGGGCTAGGGCCAGGGCTAGGCCCCCCTATCACATCTGTAATTCATGCATTATGATTGTCTATATTTGTATAAGAATAGTGAGGCAGTGCCTGTCCTTGGTACTGGTATCATTACTCACAAAATTTCTAATTCTAATTAAATGCTAATAATGTTCTAATAAGTGGCTAAACTCTTAAATTAAGGGAATATTTATTCTTTCTTATGTTTTTGAATTTAATTTTTTTGTCACAAATTATGGGGTCATTTCACTCCATAATATAAGCGTGCGGAATGATTACTTGAAAAATTGTAAAAATGAGAGTTTGTGTGAATTATCGCGTATTCAACTTACATGAAGCTGATTGGCAAGGAAATAGATTCTACATATTGCCAAGTTTTGATGTTTAACATCCTAGGCAAGCTTGATAGATTCAATTTAGCAGTAGTTGTCCAGAGATTGAATGGTTTGTTATCATTAGTTCACTCTCTCCTTTGCTTGCCTACTTAACCAGAGGAATGGTGTTGTCGAAGTATTAACAACACTGGTCCGAAACACGCTATATTATTCAAACAAAATAGTAATGTGGTGCTATTTGTTTCTCTTTTTGTACAAAATGTCAAATTATATTACCATTTTGGGGGCTATGAGCTAAATATATAGTAGCTCAAATATCTCCTTTTAAGTATAAAAAATAGAAATTTCATGCTAAATTTTGCAAGCATCGAAGAAACTAATCGGCATTTTTTTTTTCTATATATCATTATTCAATGGAAAAAGGGCTATAAAAATAGCTTGCAATGTGCAAAACCTGTCATTCAGTTATGATATAACTTAAGACTTTTTAAAGACTCTATTTGCAGAAAGTTGAAAAAATAATGGATTGAAGAGAATTAAAGCTAGGAGTGAAGTCTTATCTAGTTCTTTTTTTGGGTTTTAACTTTACATACTTACAAGTTTCTTTTCTTGACAAAAAGAGATTTTATTAAACAGAGTAAAAAGATACAATTACTAATAATACTTCAAGTGAGTGTATGACTACAATCAGAACATGAATTCCAACTAAGTTGACGCATGAACGATCGACAATCATTTGATGCTTGAATCCAAAAGACCTCGAGGTTAGGGTCCAAGTAAAAGTGCACTCTTTTCAAGTTCACCTAGTTTTAATTTCAACTCTCTTGCCTCTGCCTGAAATAATATATTTCATGATATAATTAATTGGTTGAAACAGAAAATTGTACTGAAATAGATTACAAATAAATATTGTTTGGGTTGTGGCCCTTACAAAGTCTTGAATCCAATTTTCTAAAATAAAAGGTCCTACTAATTGAAGGTTAGAATGATCAACCATAGTCAACTAGGGGACCATTGGCAAAAGTGCTTTAATTATAGAGGAGCTCAAGATCAATGCACATTTTGTCAAAAGATAATATCATAATTCCTCTCTTCAAGAGATATAAGGTTTATAGTTCATCGAGTGATGTATATTATTTGGATCTAGTGTACGCCACTTTAGACGATGTTGATCAGCAATATGGAACTCAATGATTATTGCGAGCAGACTCAATGCTATACGTTTGGATGACTAAAATTGACTATAATATACTTTTAAAAATCCCTTTAGGCTTGAGAGCCAAGGGTTGGATCTTTCGAGTTTGGTTGGTTGGTTGGATTTTTGAAGAATTGTTTTCAAAGGGTTGAGAAGATTTTGTTGGCTTCGAAAAACTAGAATTAAAGGGAGGTAGAGAAAGAGATGGTATTGAGTGAACAATAAATCATCTTTGAGCAATAAATCTTCTACTCATTCCCTAGCTCCTAACCAAGTGTAAATAGTAACTAATATTATTTTCTAGACCTTTTACAACCTTTCATATGAAGACCAGAAAGAGACAAGCCTCTTGCAAGCACCACTAAGTGGCGTACACTGATTTTGGCTGGCAAGCACTACATCAGGGATGGTGTACGCATGCACATCATAAACTTGGCGTAAGCCAACCCTATATTTTAGTAAATTATTTAATTTTATCCTTTTAACTTCTTGTTTTGCATGGCTCACGTCATACTCAAATTTCAAATGATTCTGAAATACTTGCGAGTGCGATATGTACGTTAACAACATAACATAAGCCAATTGGCTCATTGGCGTACGACATGTGCGCGTGGTGTACGCCTTTTGAACTTGGCATACGCTACTCCTGTACTCCAAGATAGTTCTGTTACATTCTTTTCTGTTCAAGCGCATTTCCTATATATTTTTCGTGGTTGTACATAGTTTAGATGTTTAGTATTGTAAGTATACATAATTGCTTACCGCTTTGCTCCCGGTTGATGTCCCATTTCCTTAGTTGGGACTTTGACATTAACTCGTTTCAAAATTCCATAGGTAGACACTAATCCAAGGGTTAGGTGAGGTGGGTGCTTTATACCTTTCTATCTTGACATGTACCCGCTTAGTTTTTCGGGATAGCCTTAAACTTAGGTGGCAACTCCAGAAAGTGAGCGAATGCTTTGAGTGCTGGTCCACGGCCGCCATATCACACCCCACTCTTCAATGGTATGAATTAGACCAACAAAATAAACATAATAAACCCAAAATTTCAATTGAAAATATTAAACATAATCTCTAGTACATCTGTAAACAATCCAAATTGGCCCACGTCTAATAACAACTGTTTGACAGAAAAAGTAAATAATTAAATAAAAATTTATCAACTAAACTTCACAGAAAAAATAAATAATCAAATAAAAATCTATCAACTGGACTTCAAAAATCTCCCGAAGGCTCTAACTCTTTGCCTCCGCATTATTTTTACAAAATGGTTTATTTATAAAACATAAGTCGAAACTCGTGTAAGAAAATATTTAGCAACTAGGATAATATTGCTTAAAACATATTTCACATCAATACCACATCAGAGATAAGGAGAAACAAATTTAGACTCATGCTAACATACTCGATGCACCACATGCATGACACAAGACTCCGCCAAAATTGGCGACTTGTGCAACCTATGCCGAAAAGTGAAATTTAATCACCATTCTAGGCTCTAATAGTATTTACGTTCTTTCATTGAGGACGTGCCCAAGCATTCAGGCACCCAGTGTTGGGTTTAGGGGCCACTTTGATTGTCTGGATACCCCTCACTCGATAATATTTTAACGATCTTCCACTGTTAGAATCACAAAGACATCGTATCACGGCAACATATCACCAATTCATGACCATATGAACCTTTAATCGACTAGTCCAGACTCGAACAACATGCACAACTAGATAGAAAAGCAAAAAAACGTGTTGGATTAATTTTTTTTTTGGGAACTCACCAAGGTCGCTCAAATAGAACTTCTGAAATTTACATAGCTTACTCGAGCGGCCTAATTAAGTTTTCTAGATTCTGTTCTATTGCGAACAGAACATGAATAGTCATGGTTTCTTTGCACAGACCATTCAGAACACACTGACAAACACAACCATATACACATATACTTATGACCAAAACAAGTTTTAAATAATATTATAAGGAAAACCTACATGAATCCTATCTTGAATATGAAGAAGGAATGAAACGCTTGCCTCACGAAGCTCCTCAATCTCCATGTGTTCGACTGATCGTTGGCTCCACTTGAAGCCCTCATCACCAGGATCAACTTTTCTCTTATGCATTCTAGGAAAATCTCGAGTTTTGATCGACCTTTAGCTCCCTTCACCGACTGAAATGCAAAACGAACACTAGAGAAGAAAAAGAAACTGATGTCAGTTATTTTTCTATGTTATAATTCTGATATTAGGGTTTTAATTAGGATTAAATAGCGACATAAACTTTCAAACTTGTCATAACACCACAATTATTCTTATAATTCACAAATTTATCGAAAATAAAAAAATAAAAAATAAATAAAATAAAATTATGGACCACAAATCCTCATACGAGAAGTTTCAGAGTCCACAATTTGATGGTTTGACATGTGATGGCTGCCTTAATGGTTTGAGGGAGTTCTCACCTCCCCATATAGCACGCATTCACCCTTTGACACCAAGGGAAAAGAGTAGATTTCTGGCGATGACTTGGTGGAGGAAATCTATGAAGGAAGGTTATCGAAACAAGTTCCGACTGAATAGAGCGCAAAGCCAAGGATTTCAACCGAACAACCGCAGCAGTGATAGCTGAACTAAAACTAAAACTAACCAGATGGCTTTACAAGAAGAGCTAGCTTCAGGGGTGAAAGGACCTTCTACGAAGTGTCGAATAGGACACATTAATCCAGTCCAATTTTTGTGCCAAAAGGAGGTGGTACCACCCCCTCTAATACATAATCTCATGCCTTTTTGGCATAGATTCTGGCCCTTCTTAATACACCTCCAAACACAAGAAGGACGACGACCAGCATTTCTATGAAGGCTGCGATATTTACCTTTCAAGATCCTAGTCCACAAGGAATTGCTCTTTGTATGGAGACTCCTTTGCTTTTGCTGGTAGCACAACTTCTATGGTATGATCGAATGTCGATGGCCTGCTGGGTATGGCTGCTGCTACTCCTGTATCCTCGCTGCCCTGGTCCCCTCTCTCGATCGCACTCGCCCTTTCATCCCTCTCCCACACTTCCTATGAACAGACCAATTGAGTGAATTGTTTGTTGGTTCTTAGCCTCATATAGTGCCAATTGTTCAGTTGCTGAAACCCAAATAACATATATGGAACTCTGCATGAAATCTAATTAATAACACAATTTTAGGGGAAAAAATGACATAGGAGACAACCTGTACAGGAGTGTAAGTTGGTCTGGACATTGTGAGATATCAAAAAACTAATACCAAAGATATCCTATTAGGTTAGATAGATAAATATGGACTTTCAAGTAAAAGATCATTAAGCAACCTGTTCTTCTGCCTTTCTTATTATCTTCCTTCTGCCTGCCTTATTCCTTCCTTATTCTCTAGACTCGCTTCATTTTTTGACTCTACCCGCTTGGTGAGGTTGGGCAAGGCTTCGGACTTCCGTTATATATAGCGTTATATATAGAGCCCGAGCTTTCTTCCTAGTGCTTTTCACATGGTTTTGTTTTTCCAGCAACTTTGGCAACTAAGGTCTTGGTAGCATTCGGAATTTACATGAACAATATTCAATATTCATTATGAGCCTTTATTCTACGCTAAGGTTGTGCACTTATTCTTCTTTTGAACTAATCTAATCGTTGTTGTTCGTTTGGAACTAACAGGATTGTGAATTTTGAACATCAATTGTTTAACTAGGATTTGAATTCAATGCAATCTAAAATTATGTTCGGAGTAGATGCCAAACCTTCTTCAAATTAATAAAATTTTCTTTGCCGAGTAAAACAAAAAGCAATTATGCAACAATAGAAAGATCACTTCTATGTCATTCTTGAATTAAGAAACAAGAAGCTAGGGCTATGTATAAAAGAAAAAGGCACATGATGTAGGAAATTGAACTTGGTTTAGATAATTAAGACCTATGTACGTTAGTACATAGGTCCATGATGCTAATCCTATGAAGACATATGTACATTATTACATGTGTGCTAAAGTGAAAGGAAGTACTAGTCTAGTGGAGTGTAGTTAACAATATTGACGCGTTTTATAAATTTATTGTGTTGCTTATTTCCTCATCTTCTATTTGGACTCATTTGTTTGACATGACTAATAGCAGACGAATATATAATTTCACAGGATATAATATTCTATTGAACTAATAGTGATGCGATTAATAATGCCACACTCATGACATTTTGATTCGGTATTTTGAGAATAAATATATGATGCATATTTAGTTAAGACCTTAAACATTAAATTAAAAAACCCAACATATAGCCATCTTGAATATATAGTCTTATCCAATACTCGTATCCAATTTCCAACACATGATTCATGGCATGAACACAATAGAATGAGTCAATATACTATGAGAGAGAAAAACTATGAATTCGTTGTCTATATACCTAGTGAAGTAGGTATATATACAACTGATAGAGGAACAAAAAAAAAAAAAACCCCCCAGAAGAAAGAGAACACCATACTCTCCGAGGATAATGGAGTTGCTGAATTCTTCGACAGTCCCGAAAGAGGAAGGGAAAAGTTTTCCATCGGAGCAAGGCTGAAAATCAAAATAGAAGAACCAGCTAAAGGCAGAATCATTCTCGGAGGAGCAATGCTTAGAGGACTACCGTTGGGATGCTTGAAAATTCATATAGGAACATATAATAACAATCGAATCCGATTGGAAATCTAAAGTCATAAATTTGTAACACCCGAATTGTAATAGGAAATGTAAGTTGTAGCTAGAGGGAGAAATCTAAGAAAGTTTTATAAAGATCGTAGAAAATGCAAAACTAAATATGAAATGGGATGATAGTATAGAGAAGAGACATATGAACTTCACGGGGTTTTGGCCACAACAATTAATAGCACCATTTCTGCATTTTTTATTTATAGCGGCGCTGTTTATGAGGGATTAAAAATATCTCTTCGCTTGACATAAGAGAATGAATCTTTGTTTGATCTCTTGATCCTTGTGGAACGAAAAAGAAGTCAGATTGAATTCACATGGCCCAGACCTACATTCATTTGTGAAGGTATTTCTAATGGGATGAAGATTTCAAACCAATAGACAGGCTGGCATTTGGATAGAAGGTGAAGTTATACCTACATTCCCTCAATTGCCCGCTTTAAGGCTAGACATAATTAATCCTAACCAAAGGGTGCTATAGAGAGGAGATCACCATCAGACGCTGCAAATGACACAATCAATTCGACTCAAGATTTGGTGCTAGCTAATAGAAGTTGTTTGCTAGGCCGGTGGCCCTTGCGTAAAATTTATATTGCCCCCAATTATTATGAAATACAAGATGCTCATTGAATGATAAAAAATTAATCTTTACTTTGATAATTTCGGAACTCTAGACATAGCATAATATTTCGAATTACCTCATATACCCATCACCCTCAAACATAGATGAACAGTTACATGACTTAGCCCTCCAACTTCTTGGGGTATGTGTGTAGTAGATATATAGCCGGGGGAGGGGGGGATCGAAATGCATGGTTGATGATGTTATATGCAGAATCTATAAATTGAACCAAGAAAAAGGGGAAAAAAGCAGCAAAAGAAGGTACCAGAAATTAATGTTAAATTAAGCAAACTAAGATAAATGTTACCTTTTTGGAGCTCTGCAACAAACTAGGTCCAGCAACCTGCAGGCGTGCCCATCCAAGCTGCAGTGACAGCAACCACAACAACGTCAACACCAACCACCTACCTAAGGAAATGTTTAAAAAAAAAACAGAAGAGATAAACACCCAAAGATAACTCCTCTCTCCAATTCCATTAGCTTCAGCTAGCTAGTAGCTACTACCCTTTGTGCTCAGAAAATAGGTCAGGAAAGTTTGTTAGCCTCGAATCAACAGTAGAGAGAGAGAAGGGGGGGGGGGGGGGGGGGGGGGTGGGGGGTTAGGAAGTAGTTGCCAGTTGGTAAAACCCAAATAAGAATATGAAGATTTAGTGCAGTAGCTTAATGGATACATATTTGGAATCCAGGTCCTACAAAAGGAAAAACATGAAATCACGGGCATGATGGATATCTCTACCTATATATATATAATGTTTTTTTTTTATATATATAAAGGTTACTTTGTATTTATTGTAAAGAAAATTAAGCTAAATAATGACAGATTCGAAACCTATTCTCTTCTGTAAATCCCGATCAATCTTAAACAACCCAATGTGTGCCTTCCGTCTGATCCTCCATGATGTTATTTATTCACCTTTTTATGAATAAAAAAACAAGGACATATGATGAGTATTAAGCTAATTATAGTGTCCACCGTCCTTGCCCTTCTTGATCTTCCTTCTGGCGAAAATAGTACTTTTATGTGGCCGCTGAGGAATCAATCAGATATCCAAATCAAAGGACTTATTTGATTTGTTGTCCTTGTCAGGATGCATTGTTGGAAGTGGGTTGCCATTGTATAGCCTTAATTGGAGGGGAGGGATATTGCTAGAGGAAGAAGAAGAAAGGCAAGGAGGAGGGTGAGACGGCCAAGGCGGCGCCATTGTAGCAGCATTGGGCATGGTGGTGGTGGAGGACAATATGTCACATTCATCAGATTCTGATATGGGGCAATCCATATTCACCCCAAACAACCTCAATCGCTTTGCTGCAGCTTTTCCTCGGACCACCGGAACCGATTCGAATACCATAGGCACAGACCCAATCCCCATCCCGCTACCAATATCCATACTCCCACCACCACCACCACCACCAGTACTTTGCAATTGCACCATTCCTGCCTGTACTTGTGGTGGGGAAACATGAGCCGCTGCCGCTGATCTTAGGTAAATAACCGAGCTTGAATACGGGTGACTAGTAGTACTGCTAGTACTGTTGTAAGTCGCGTAAGGTCCACCGATGCCTCCGTAACCGTAGCCATAGCTGCTACTAGGGGAGTGGTGGGGCTGATTATAAGCGGAGGAGTTTGGGTGGTTGTGGAAGTGGGTGTAGTCCCTAAACTGGGCTTGAGGCTGGAAGAATAGGGGAGCAGTAGTAGCAGAAGGAGGTTGGGTGGTGGACATCCTTTGGAAGGATAAGTAGTGTTGAGGAAGAGGAGATGGGGGGTGAATAATTAGACCTTGGGGGGGAATTTCAGGACGGCGCCTCCAATCGATGAACAGACGATCTCTCCCCAACTCACCCAAACCGCGCTGGAAGGAAACGATATCGCCGGCGTCGAGCTTCTTCTCCTTGACGAATCGGCTCCACCCTTTAGTCATGACGTAGCTCTGGCTGCTGTTCCAGTAAGAGTATCGGAATCGCCATGGCTTTCCGTTTCGATCCTCGAAATTCAACAGTAGTCCCTTGTCGTTTGACGAAGAATCAAGAGGGAAATACTTCTCGGCGTGTTGTTTTGGAATCACCAGTCGGTTGAGCTTCCCGACGTCGCTCGGCGTCACGACCTTGTCGAACATATGTTCTCTCTCCACCTCCACAATCAAACCCCCCACTCCACTACGACCACCACCACCTTCATGATCGTCATCGCTGTTATTTCTAAAAGACGGCGATGCCTCCATTAGCTCCAGATTTGCAGGAACAGCAGCTCCTGTACTGTTGTAGTATCTTATGGTATTAGAGGAGATCTCGTCTGCTGCTGATGTCCGTCGGTGATTTTCGTACTTGTTTTCCAACCAGCTGTTGCTGCTGCTGCTTCCCCTTTGGTGGAAGGCAAGAGGAACCAAGTTCTTGTGAGGCAGCTGGTTCTGGTCTTCCTCGTAAAACCCTTGGCTACTGAAATTCATTGGATATTATCCAATTCCACTTACTGGGATCTATATACCCAGGACCTTGAGCAAAATCAAAGGTGATTGAAAAACGTGTGCATATAAAACTGAAAACAAACAAAAGTTTTCAGCTTGATTTGATTGAAGCTAATGGGTTAACAGATCTACTGTTGTACTAGGGTTTAAAAGTTTTGAGATTTTTTCTCCAAACTTCTGCTACCAACTATGACAGTTGTGGGCGGTGTGTGATTTCTTCTTCTTTGACTAAGAAGACTCGAACACGAAAACTAGACTACCACTACCACATGAACCATTCAAATACTTCTGCCTCTTCTTCTTCTACTTGTTGACCTTTGAAGAGAGAGAGAGAGAGAGAGAGAGAGAGAGAGAGAGAGAAGTGGGTAAATTAATTAGCGGGCGGGTGCCTCCTGGAAGCTTCTCAAGTTAGGCAATTTTCCTTGAACAAATCCTTGCCTGTTAGAAAGGGAGAGAGGAGGTGAAGGGGGAAGACTTTTTTTAATATATGTTCATATATATGTGTGCATATATATATATATATATATATATATATATATATATGGAATGGCTTCATAGTCTAATACTTTTTTAAACAAATATTAGACCAACGTCTAAACTCTTGATTCCC
>JABCMJ010075468.1:0-15149 GCA_014822125.1 Arbutus unedo
AGGTGGCTCGTAGTGTGAGAATGTGTTTAAATTTCTTTGTTTGGTTGTTAATTTGGATCAGGTCGATCCAGTTGTCTACTTGTGCTTATATGGAATACGATTAGATGGTTCTCTTCAAAATTTGTTTCTTTGAATTTTAGTAGGTATTTCAGGCGGTGGCCACAATTTGCAACTGATCCATGAGCTAAGTCGCGTGCTTGTCTTCTTAAAAAAAATAGATCATTTTCTGTGTTTCAAATCCAAGAAGCTCAATAGCATCAAACGATTTGGGATTAATTCGTTTTCCCTGAAGTCTTTAGACTTTCTAATTATTCTGACGAGAATCATGTAATTATGCATACATGTTATCATGGACTGGGTACGCTGCCTAAGCATGTTTAAATCATTTCCGGTTCGGATCAAACTTCTTTTGAACCTTGAATTACTCTTGTTATAATGCAGGAAGGTAGAGACAATTGGATGGTATGTTACCTTTTTGTTTTTTCTTTTCTTAAGCTGGTATCGTTGGTTTTGCAGGGTTAATCATGAACTACTATCGGTAAACATGCTACTTATCCATTGAATCGAGTTATTGTTGTCATTCTCTTAAAATCAAGTGTGATGATATCTTTGATCTGTAGAGGATTGTTTAGTCACATCTTGAAAAGTGCATAAGATATCATGATTTGAGGAACTGGTATGAAATGCTCAGTAGATTGTTAATTCTGATTGAAGTTTATTCTAACTATTTTCAAATCATACGGATAGACTCCCATTTCATTTGTAATCCGGACTCATGTATATTGTTTATGCAGGCAGAAACAGAATGAACCAAAGGATTCTAATGCTATTTGATGGCAGAGTGTAGGCATTGCCAAAAACAAGCATACTAATGCAGTTTGGACTTCAACGCAAAGAACTTGTGATCCATTGACCAGTTTTGTGAGTTATTCATCTTCGTGATCTGTATTTATTTTGTGGTGTTAGTATGGAGTTTTGATGGCACAACACATCGTCCAAAGAGGTCATAACATAGTTGCCTTTACTACGTTTAACATATGCTGCAGGCTTTGAGCTGGAAGTAAGTTCTATAATTTTTGCATAAGTCTTGACATTTGAGACGCTATCTATAGGGACATTGGCGAAATCTTCCGACTGAAGGCTACATGATTTGGTGAGAATTGCAAGGACACACCTATGGCCAGGCCCAGAAGATTCTATTGCATTTGTAACCTCACCCAAAACATTAATAAATACAAACACTACAACTCCACCAAGAACCGTCTCTCCCTCTCCCTCTCCAAATATAAACCGACTTTGGTATCCCATTCAAAGACATGTAGAATCCGAACTGCAGACATTGTGCGATCGAAATTCTTGGCACTTACTACAGTATTCAACCCTCAAATTTGGTCCAGAACATGATCCCTGCTTCTATTTAACAATTAGTGTTAATGGCGTCACATTCAATACCATTGAACCGAGCAGGACATCAAGAGAAGCTCAGAACAAGGAGGATAAGATTGCGTTTGAGTACTTCTCCGCCCCTAATTACGACATATATCCCACAACCTTCCTCCCTTCATTGGCCGTCAATGATTCCAAGGCAATTTGAGCAGCTGCATGTTCGGTTTCTTTTACTGTCCAGAAAAATTGAAGACTCCATACGTTTATCCCATCAATTTTAACCTTAAACTTGAAGTGATATATGTGTTGGGCCTTCACGAGGCTAGAATATTCAGCCAGTTGGAGATTTCTCTTTTGAATTTAATTTTGCAGCAGATTTTTGTATGAATGTCGCATATTAACAATTTTTTTTTTTTGTAGATATGCAATATTCACACAAAAATGTTGCAAAGTTATATTGAAAAGAAATTTTTTTCACTGGCTGAAAATTTTAGCGAACGAAGTTGCTATAAGTCCAAGGTTAAAATTGATGGGGATTACCGATTGGGAGTCTTCGATGTAAAACTTTGTAATTAGTCTATTTAGGTTCTATTTGGTCAAAATTATTTAAATTGATTATCTTTTGTTTTTATTTAATTATTTTTTGTTTTTGTTATTATGCATTATTTTTTTTGTGACTTGTCAAAATTTAAAAAATATAAAATTATGTCTAAAAGTTAATGTTTTTTTATTAAAGACGAAAATAAGTCAAACACATACATTGTTTTGGGTTTAATTTTTGGGGATAATTTTTTTTTTTTGAATTTTCTTGTCAAGACGAATCAACAATTATTAAAAAATTAATACAAATAAAAAATTATAAAAAAGATTTAAACAAGGATAAAAATAATAATAAGTCAATCATTATCAAAGTTGAAATAGTTTCACTCACTTTGTAATGAAAAATTATTCCATGTTCCTGGAGCGTTGGGCCTAGTGTGTGTAATTTTGTTTGGTAGCGAAGGTTTAGAATTTACGAGTTTGTTTTTTTTTAAACTCTTAAATTCAAAATTTTGTAGTTTTTGTCGATTTTTATGGTGCTAATTTAAACATAATTTTGAGAGGAGTGTTTCAGTTTTCGAAACATCTTCGAATTTAAAACCGAAGTTAAGATTTATTTGAATTTAAAAGTCTACGTATTTAAGTAAATTTATTTTATTTATTTTGAATTATAAAAAAAATTATAAATTTTTGTGGGGTGAAACACTTTTTCTAATTTTAATTTTAGCTAGACGAGAAATTAATCTTTTATAAATTAGTCAAAGTCCAACCACTTTAAATTTCCTTGTAATTATATTGCTCATCAGTTATTCCCTAGACAAATTACATTAGAGCTCCAAACACATTACTATTATCAACAAAATCTACAAAAACTTATTTGGTTTCTTTTGATGTATAAAATTGCTGTTTTTTGCGTGTTTTAATTTAACCTTAAGATATTGGTTTCACCATTCATATGTTGAATTTATTGATTACTAGAGTTTCTTTCATGATTTGAATTTTTAATTATTTAATTTTTTCAACTAGAATATATTTAATACTCATTTTCTCCTAAATTAAATTTCTAAATTCGCTATAATGTAGAAGCATGGAATATTCCTTAAAAAGAAAACAATAAAAGGAACAAATATTAGTATTTTTAACACTTATTAGTCCTAATATTTGGTCTATTTAGATTTATTTACGGCATAAGAGCATTTGGGACATGTTTTCTATTTGAGGTAAGTTAATCAAAATATTTAGTCAAATATATTTTTTACGAATTCAACACGCTAGTTAAATAGTTAGGTACTAAATTATCTTTTTATATACTTTAATTAGACAAAACATATTTTAGAACTCTTTAATTTGTATATACTTTGATTTATTTTTTTGGAGATGTCGCATCTTCAATTATTTATCAGATATGTATTAATTTATGTTTTTATATATTTTGATTAGGCAAAATACAGCACATAATAACAAAAAATTATTTAGATCTCTTTGTTTTCTATGTACTTTGATTTATCTTTTGGAGATGTTCTAAATTTGAGAACTTCTCTCCGCACCACCTCCTTTGCAGAGAACAATCCCATTCATAGCGACGGCCGTTGGAGAATTATTGAGTGTCATCGCACTGGTATTGGTCGGTCGTAATCTCTCGTTCAATGGCAAGACTATTCCCTACCCAGCTCTTCGTAGGCAGTAAGTCTCTCTCTCTCTCTCTCTCTCAAACCGTAGTTTTGATGCCTTCTGGGTTCACGTCACGTAGGGTTGTCATTTTATACCACGATTGAAGAATTGAAGAGGTTGTTTTCCCCATATGGTGTTGTTAAAGAAGGTAATGGCTGTTGGTTTTGAGTTTTTGCTTTTTATTACGTAATTTAAAGGTTGTTTAGGGTTTTAATTTGGTGCCACTTTTGGGTACGAATTTGTTTTTTTCTGCTAATTGGGTGCCTTTCGGTTTCTATTTGATGTTAATGTTGTCATTTCTTTGTGGCGTTCCTTTGAGTTCATTTGCTGCAGCTAGGCTACTAAGGGACCCAAGAACAGAGAGGCCTAAAGGATTTGGCTTTGTCACTTACGAGTCAGAAATGGAAGCACAGAGAGCACTCAAGGCCATGAATGGCAGGGTACTCTATCTGTCTCTGTGTGTGTGCGCGTGCGTGTGCGTGTCCAAACTTTTGGTAGTAGTCTTTTACGTTAGTAGTAGCTTCTCTTTATCAGTTGTTGCTGGTGTTGGTGACTTGATTCAAGTAATTAAATCTAGTTAAGGGAATGAACAATGACTAATCTACTAGTAATCATTTAGAAGCTTGGAAATTCTTTTGTCTAATTCATTGAGCTATTAACGCACTCCCAGACAATAGCATTATAGCAAAAATAAAATAAAAGAATTACATGTGCCCAGTTGGATGATTGAGAGCATACCTGTGTTTCAATACCATCCTAGTAACGGCTTACATACAACAACTGCTTTCTAGCATTTTTCTTGCACGACACTATGCCTCGATGCAATCTGCCTTACCATTATTTGCTTGTGTTCATGCACTTGGTGTGAGTACTCAAAAGAACATCGCCACTTATCACTTAACTGATGCCATTAAGGCAAGAGGCCTTCTCCGGAACCGTACAACCCTCCATTCGAAACAAACACTCCGGGCTTTGTCTCCGTCTATGCATCGGTATAGGGAATCCACCCAAGGAGCCCCCAATACATAATAGCATGGATTCCTAATGAAACCGTTGAGGCATATCCCATCCTCCAATATTAAGGCTCCACTGAGCCTGGTGACTCGCAATTCCCTAGGCTAGGAATAGGGCCTAGGTACCTCAATCGGGACCAAGGAAGCATGTGGTTTGGAGGCTAGAGCAAAGGGTTTGTCAAAGAGGATGAGCCCGCCCTAGAGCGAACTCCAACTTGATTGGTCCAAGAGAGAGGGGGGCCACCACCCGACAACGGACGCATTGAAAGATGTATCACAACCAGCTTTTGACACCTAGTAATCCGTTTCACATTTACCATATGTCCCGTGATATAGGCCTCCGCATATCATCTAAACTATCTCTCCCATGATATAGAACCCAACTCCTGGTCAAACGACTTAAAGAGAAGCCCAGTCAGCTTTCATCTTGCCCCGCCAATGAAAAGAAAGCCAACCAACTAAATGGTTTCCTTTTTTCCAAGGCTCCTATATAAGGATGGTTTAACACATCAGTACAACAAGCATTGAACATGCATAATGCACACCTAACATACTTTACTTTATGGTTGACCATTCTCCACTACCATCCCTCCCCCCTCTCTCTAAGGCCGTCCTGAGCTCTCTCCTCCTCTGCGCCTCCAGTGGTGTCGAGCCGTCATGGTGCCTGTCATTTTTCCAGAAGGCCCACTTCCACTCCTAATGTCCACATTATACTCTACTCGGGAAGATTGGTGTCACTACAATGGTGAGGAAAAGTGATCAGACTCATACTAGTGTTGAAGTCACAGAGACCTCGAGTGGTGGTCAAGTGGAGCAACCCTGTCGACAAGCCATTATTGAGCAATTCTACTCAACAAAGGACACCCTCGCGGCCATGCAACAAACCCAAAATCTCTTAATGAAAAGCTTGTTCACGTGGCAGAGTGGAGTTTCCAACTTGCCATTTTCTCAAGTAGAGATGGATCGATGTTTGCCTATGCCCTAACAATCTACCCCTTAATGGCGCACAAGCCCTTCCATCAAGATAGAATCTCCCTCTGGTGGCCACGTCAAGCCAAACTCAACCGACAAAGAAGGCCTTGCCAAAAGTCCCCTCCCATGGAATGGCCTCGGTTGTCTTAGCCCAAAACATGGCAAACCCAACACCTGTCACTCGTGAGCAAATTAAGGAGCAAGTCCAACCACTTACCAATCAGAGAAGACCTTAGACTCCCCTCCTTTTTGCTCTAGACGTCGATTTACATCCTCCATACTCTATGGAGGTTGCAAGCATGCCCTAGCCGGAGGGGTACATAGTGCCCGAGCTTATACACTTCGATGGTAGAAAGAGGGAATGCCAACGCCAACGAACACGTGACTCGTTTTTGGATAGTCGCGGAATCTATGGTGCAAATCGCATTTGTAGGAGCAACCTCGCTCCTAGCTCGATCTCTTCTTGGGAGGGTTCGCTTTAGAAGTTCTACTCCAAATTCTTTTGTGTGGAAGAGCGCCTCACCACCCTCCATTTGATGAGGGTGAACCCCAGACCTTAAGAAGACCTCCACGCTTTCCGTGTATTGTCGGTGGACGTTCTAACCTGATAGCAGAGGACTACCTGGTAAAGACGTGCATAGAAGGAATGCATTCGACTTATAAGCCTTACGTGCTTACCCATTGGTCATCACCTTCCAAACTTCTCTGTCTATGTGAAGCTGCTCGAAGTGTGAGCAAATCTGTGCAAATCATGCCACGAGACATTGCATGCCTACCTCATTATCAACTCTCCTCGTGGAAGCCTACGTCTCACCGTGGTCACTCAATTCACGTGGACTCTAGGCCATTAGCCTACACATCCTCTAGTTTGTCCAACTGAGGCCATGGTGACTAACACAGTGCCAGGACATTTTTGAACTGCCGGCTTTGCCAGTGACAGTGGAGGCGGCCCAAGCATTCCTCGACGCTTGGGTGTGTGATGAGAGCGTAGTCCTTCCCCAAGTTAGGAGGGAACCAACTCGTCAATCGTCATATGTTGTGAGGCAAAACTTTTAAAAACAAGTCTCCCTATCGGCATATGCTACTCTCTCGAATGAAGTTGCACAATGCAGCTCCATTTGCCCTTAGGAGTGGGATGCCCTCTATCCATTGAGCGCATAACTGGTGGCTAAGAGGATCCAAGTGTTTTCTTGAAAAATAAATGTTGTCGCAGGGCTAATAAATAATATTCACGCAAGCGCTCACTTGGGACACAAGTACATGCGCGCAAGGGGAAATTTATGTGGGTTCTCGAAAGAACATCGCCGCTTATCACTTAGCGGATGCAATTAAGGCAAGAGACCTACTCCGGAACTGTACGACTCTCCATTCGAAATAAGCACTCTGGGCTTCGTCTCCCTCTCAGCATCCATATAGGGAATCCTCCCACGGAGCTCCCAATACATAATACCATGGATGCCTAATAAAACCCTCGAGGCATCTCTCATCCTTCAATATTAAGGCTCCATCGAGCATGGCGACTCTGAATACCCTAGGCCGGGAGCAAGGCCGAAGTATCTCACTCGGGACCCAAGAAGACATGTGGTTTGGAGGCTAGAGTAAAGAGATTGTCAAAGAGGATGAGCCCACCCTCAAGCAAACTCCAACTTTATCGGTCCTAGGGAGAGAGGGGGCGTCACATGAGATCGACACATCAAAAAATGTATCACAACCACTTTCTGACACTTAGGAGCCCCTATCACACCTACCACCTATCCTATGATATGGGCTTCCACATATCATCTAAGCCATCTTTGAGTCCCGTGATTTAGAACCCAACTCCTGATAATAAGACTTAAGAAGAAACCTTGTTAACCTCCATTTTGCCCCACCAATAGGAATAAAGTCAACCAACTGGCTTTTCCCTTCTCCAAGGCTCCTATATAAGAATGGATTGACACATCATTACAAACAACATTCATCACGCAGTGAATGCACACCTATCATGTTTTACTCTCTGGTTGACCTCTATCTACTGCCTTTCCTCTCTCTCTCTAGGGTGTCCTAAACTCTCTCCTCCACCTCATGTGGTTTCAAGCCATTGTGGTGCCCACCGTATTTCCGAAGGCCTACTTCCACTTCTATTATCTACACTTGGTACCATCAAGAAAGTGATCGTCACACTTCTGAATTGATCCTCGTGAATTTAACCTGTGCACGGAACTGGATTGATCAAAACTGTGAATGGAGTGAATGACGATGATAGAAAGGAGAAGAGAAAGTGAAATATTCAAAGGAATGAAAAATGAGACCTCAAAAAGGTTTCGGCTCTAAATGGTTGTTTAAATGTCATGCGATGGTTAGACAAGGAGCCATGCTTGTCTGACTTGGAAAATTGAATATCATGTGAACCGATTGATGTAAAGAATAATTTGAGATAGGTAAAAGATACCAAAAAGATTAAAGGACCAAATGTGCATGAATTTGTACCCGTCCAAGTTGTCGAGATTATCCTGGTGGACCCAACATCTAGGAGGATGTCGTGGCATTTTTTTTACTTTTGGTAGAAATGCACGATGCTCATTGCAGCCCTTCTCCAATCCAATGGTTTTTTGTATTGTTTGTTGAGATCAGGTTGGTTTGAGTTGTAGTTGCCAACTAGATAATTGGCAGTTCCCTTCACATCTGTAGTTCTGTAACCACCCGAAGGGACTCATTGCCGGCTTTAATCTAAAAATATTTATGAATTCCTTGTTCCAAAGTTGGGCGTTGTTCTATGGGTAACTAATTTATCCAGTTTTGTGCAGCAGCATCCTCCCCTGTTTTATCATGGTATCTTCCACTCTTCCTTGTTTTCTTTCCTACTTTTGTTGATACTTGTTTTCCCAGGCACGAGCTGCTCCTTTTTCTTGAGCTCCCTCTTAGTTCCTCCAACTTGTTGCTCCCGCACATGCCCCTCCAATATGTCCTCATATTGCGTCAGATACCACGCATTTGCACTAGCAGAGAGGGAGATTGCTGAAGCTTTTTGGGCCTGTGCTCCCTTCTATTAGGCATCTTTTTAATTAACCCTTTCTACTCTAATGTGAAGTCATGCTTTCAGTACTAATGTGAAGGGATCCAAACCAGCCATTCACCTGATGCCTCTAGGATCAACTAATGCTTCATCAAACCATTCTTTTGCTCTCTCTCTCTCGCACGCACAAACACACACACACATGGTATGAAGTACAAATACTTCTTGAAGGGCATCATAACTGTATCGGATACTTGCAAAACTTACTCCAAACCTTATAACCGCATTTGTAACTGAAAATTTGATTATCATCTTTTTTGTTATTTTTGAAGTATCATATACATCGTATACTCTCAATCACGACAGATGGTATAACCAGTAGTAACAAAAGCACTAGTAAGTCCATAACAGTTGTACCTTATGAAGCACGATTACAGATACGACACAATACGTATATGGCAATACGGTAAAATAAAAAAAAATGATACGGATATGTCGGGAATGCAGTTGTAAAAATTAATTATTTTTTATAATCACCGGTCATGTAATACGCATTAAAAAGAGCCAAAAGAAATAGAAGATTAGTTGAATTGTTGTATTAAAAGAGCCAAAAGAAATAAAAGATTAGTTGAATTGCTAATACCATTTTACCAAGCATTTAGTACTTGTCAATTTTAAAAAATCGTTCAAAATAGAAAGAAATCTACCAAAAATAGAACAAAGCACTTAATATATGCCAAAAGTCCAAACCAAAAAGTGATAATTCCTACAAATTTCTACTCATATCAACTTCAACATCCAACATCCAATTGAATTCCCTTTCACCTGAATATAGCAGCTTCTATAATTACACTTTGCCCCCTTATATTTGTTATGTATTTTTTAAAAATAATATTTTTTATCCCTGCCGTGTCCCAAAAGCATCCACCCGCATCCCTAAAGTATCCACCACATATTCAAAATTAAAATTATGTAGTTTGAATGTTGGATACTTATTTTCCGTATCCGATACGTATCGGTATCCAATAAGTATCAAATACATGTACATGACTAATTTCAGAATCTCCGTGCTTCATAGGCTGTACCCACGAACTATTTTTATTTAGGTTTGTCCATATCTATTTACTTGCATCATTTCTGTCAAATTTAAACTGTCTTTTTGAAGCATACCTAAGAGGAATATTAATGGACTGCTAACTGGATTATCTTATGCAGAATACCATATTATAGCAGGTATCTTTAAGTAAAAACGCACATAAGTACAATTGTTCTTATTTTTATTTCTCTAGAATTAAAGCCTTGTAAAGCTGAGATTCCTTTTAACGTGCAAATACGGAACATCAATAGGCTTCCAAATAATAATATCAAGAACACGTTCTCATTTCTCGGTTACTAGTTTACAATTTTCCTGTTTCTTGTTGCTATTTGGTTGCCATTTATGAACACCTACAGTCCTTGGCTAATTCTTTGCCGATACACTGCACAGATTGTTAACGGAAGGCTGCTCTTGGTGGAAGTTGCGAAGACTGAACCGCATTAGGAGGTTCCTCGTGCAAATGATACTATGTCATTTTCCAGACAGACGCTTGCTGAAATGGTAGATGTATTGAGTGAGTCCTACAAGATGATGAGTACGTGAAGTTGTAGATTTCAGTCCAGTTACAAGAATTTGAAATTTCTTCCTGTTGAACTTGTTCAGTTCCCCATTTTGACTAATGGATTTGCATTTTATTCTCTCTTTTACCATTTTTTCTGAGTTCTGGGAAATGATGTGATTGGTTTATCTATTGTGTTATTTGCAGCAAAGATTATGCTCTCTGGTACGGTGCGAGCATTTCCAATGGGATACATATAATTAGTGGATTAGACTAGTTCCAATCCACTTCATATTGCAAGTCATTTGACTAGCTACATGTAGCTAATTCTCTCACTAGATAAATTTCAAGTTTTTATTTTGTTTTGTTTTATTCACATTTCATCTCCAATACCTCTCTTTCACTAATTGTCTTGTATTAACAAGAGATTTTCTTCACAATTTCAAATCTATTTCTTAAATTAAAATATTAGTTATTTTTAGCAAAAAAGAATTTTCATTTCTCAAGTATATATTCATGTGGAGATGCACATCATAGATAATTTATCAAAATAATTATGTGGCTGTTGGGTTTTGCAAGAAAATAGGGAAAAATAAATAATCATGTTTTAATAGAATGATAATTAAATTAAAGAAAATTATTGGAGTTGTGATTGAAATAAAATTAGCTAAACTAACATTTCAAAACTTTTAATAGCTAATTGGCTAGATGTTCAACTTGTTCACTCTGATACCATTAGTCCCACAGCATGTGCGGTAGTTGGATTTGAAATGTATGACCATTCAGTTGTTTCCTTAACCTTATGCCACATCAGAAGTCAAAAACAACAAGAAAGAGGTAGAAAAAGGGATATCATCCATTGATCAACCACTGAAATGCCTAACACAAATATTTCATAGATTAGCCTACAGAGCTAGGAAACCAAGATCTAACCTCTAAAATTACATACAAAGGTAAACAAGAGGTAACAAAAAACTGGGACAGGGTAGGGGTAAATCTAAGCTTTCTTGGGCGACTTTGTTGCCTTGGAGGGTGATTTGGGCTCCTTCACTGCCTTGTCACTCTTCTTTGGCAAGAGAACGGGGTTGATGTTTGGCAGGACTCCACCGTGTGCTATGGTCACTCCAGCCAGTAACTTTCCAAGCTCTTCATCATTCCTTATTGCCAACAGAACGTGCCTTGGGATGATTCTGTTCTTCTTGTTGTCACGGGCAGCGTTTCCGGCCAATTCCAGAACCTGTATCAAATAGCCTAATTTAGAGAGAGAGAGAGAGAGAGAGAGAGAGAGAGGAGTCGCATTGATTCGATGTAAATTACAGGACATTAGCGATCCCAAAAAAAGCGCAAATTTAACTCCAATCACCGTGAAAAGAAAGATCGACAACTAATACACAAACAAACAAAAAAATGCACAAACATAATTAAATCAATTCTCAGATCTAGACCAGATGCTTATACAAGACATGTATGTACATTTGTCAGATACGCAACACACAAATGTAGTTTGTGTGTGTGAGAGAGTGAGAGTTAGAGAGATAGTTACTTCAGCTGCTAGGTATTCGAGGACGGCGGCCAAATAAACCGGAGCGCCGGATCCGACTCGCTGAGCATAGCGACCTTTCTTCAAGAACCGGCCAATCCTACCGACGGGAAACTGCAGGCCAGCTCTGACGGAGCGGGTAACCGACGGCTTCTTCGGACCACCTCCTCTCCTTCCTCCGGCACCCTTCTTCACTTTTCCACCGGTCTCCATCTCTCTCTTTGTATCAAAATGAGAATACTGAATTCTATAAGGGAAACAGATGCACACACCACGATCTGACTTTATTTGTCCGATGGGAGTCTTGGGCACGAACTACTAATATATAGGGGGCCTTTGAAGCGCTGCGTTCAAGTAGCGACTGTTATGAGCCGTTGATCTTTGTTGTGATCGACGGTGGTGGAGATATGTGGCTCGATCCGTGTGATTCGAAACGGACCAATGGGAAAGCGTGAGTTTGAGTCTTTCCACGTGGCAATTTTTCGGAAATGCATGACTCACTTACTACTCCCGCTCGAAAATTGAAAACCGATTATTTCAACTCAACTCAATATTCTTCAAAATAAAAGACTTTTCTAAGGGTTTTTTTTTTTTAAATAACAATTAACTCTTTGTGTGAACTATTGAGTTTATACAAGTAAATAGAAAATTCATAGAGCTTTTGGTGTATTGACGACAAATTTCCTTCGACACAAAGCCGTCAGCAGCTTCAAATTTATCCTACGTCAAAAAAACTAACACAGAACAACATAAATGAAAAAATAAAAAATCAACTGAAATGAAAAATTGATCGCTTGTATTTTGTATGGAAAATATTTATTAAAGCATGTTAATTACTACCATGAAAGAGAACAAAGACAAATCTGAATACAAATCCACGTGGACTAAAAGGTTAAGTTAAGCATGATTTGTCTTTGTATAATTTGTCTTAGAGGTATATATTGTGCAATAGCATGACGCTTCTTGTAAGATATAAACTACCATAATTAATTATCAAAAATTAATTAAATTCATTGAATAGAGGTATTTTAAATCCGTAGTATATGAACAACGATAAATGGAAGTATTAAAGTAATTTTTTAAATGAAACAATCCTCAAAAAAGTCATATAATCAAACCCAAATACCCAAAAAAAAGAAAATCGAATACAAAAGTAATTTCAATACTAGCTCTGCGTCATTCAAATTAATTGTCACCCCACCGATGCGTAGGTAGAACGTGTGCGTTTCAGATGCCACCTGTCAACAAATAATCTACCAAAATATTTAAAAGTAAAAAAGCTCATTTTATTTAAAACAAAAAAAAACTTTCATTATATGTGAAATAATCTACCAAAATAACCGAACTGGGTTTTCATACTAAACAAACACATGTATGTTGATATGTTATGCATGAAGGGACTAGTGAATACTATGTCATCTTTATAAACCATGAGTTACTCTATAGAGTTTTTGAATAAGGAGTATGATAATAATATTATATAGTTCAAACAGTGCCCCAACCATTAGGAAAATGGAAATAGCGAGGAGATGAAATAAAATAGGAATCATAGTCACGCGATCATTATGGGTGATGTCAAGTAGATTGGTACATTAGGGTCACTTTCTACCTACTTTGAAACTCCAATGCACGTGCCCATAGTAAATGCTCTAATGTCTGAATAGTGCTTTCCGACTGCATATCTGCCTATGGATAGAAAACCGTACTAAAATTTAACTTAGTACCCATTGCCTTATGTAAAGACTGGCAAAACTTGGATACAAATCTCATATCTCTATATGACATAATGGTAACTCGTGCCCATGTAACCGAATAATCTCTTCGGCATAAAGGTTAGCCATTTAATCCATTGTGTACATATTCTTGATTGCTAATAAATGTGTCGATTTAGTCAAACGATCGACAATTACCCAGAGTTATTTTCTTTTGTTGCTTGGGGAAAATCTCAATACACAATCCATTGTTATATATTCCTACTTCCACTTAGATGTCGGTAGTGGTTGAAGTAATCCTAGTGGCTTCTGACGTACAATATTAACTTGCTAGCACTGGAGAATGACTGACATAATTCATAACAACGCGTTTCATTCTCATCCACCAATATGCCTTTTTTAGATCTTGATATATTGTCATCATTCCCGGTTGAATAGCCAACTTTGTCCTTTGCCCTTCATCGAATATCCTTCGTCTAAGTTCCTCATCTTTGGGTATACACACCCGATTCTAAAACGTCAATATTCCATCCGCCACATCAAACTCATAATCCACATTACTTATTGTTTGCTCATAAATTGTCTTAAACTTGGAATCATTCATTTGTTTTTTCTTAATTTCCTTCAAGACCGGAGGTTCAACAATAATCGCAACAAATTACTTTACGTTCCTTGCTCGTCCACTATCGCTCTGTAAACACCAAATTCACCTTCCTCAACGTCTTATGACTAAACGCATCTACCGCTATATTAGTGATGAACACGTAATATTGCATAAATTTTAGGTCATCTTCACTATTTTGGCACGCGTGCGTGAGTTTCGTTGCACATTCTAGTCAGTATTGCACGTAAAATATTTCTTGATCCGTTGTAGGTAGATAGCGTTAAAGGAGTATGTCGGGTAGTCAATATGATGCCCGAGGATTCCTATCAAATTTCGAAGTCCGAAAGCATGTTATTTAACCTATCGACGGCTCGAGAAATAGTCAAGGATTGATGAAAGGGCGAGAAATCAAGGGTAGAAGCCAAGAAGACCAATCTGCCATATTGCAGCCTACCTTGTCCGGATGAGCAGGAATAAGCCATCTAGATGGCCTGAAAATGAAGAAGAACTAGAAGATGCTGCAACCTATCTTATCCGGATGAGCATGAATAAGCCATCTAGATGGCCTGGAAATGAAGAAGAGCCAAAAAGATGTTGTCACGCCTTCGATTTTGGATACTAAAATATTCACATTTTAAATAAAAATCTGCCAATTTTGAAAAAATATACTCCTAAATCGTCACTTTTCGATTCAAAGTAAATTCATAAAATTCCCAAACTTTACAATCCCAAAGGGCACCCCCAGCTCGATAACCAAAATAGCAAGTTAAAGTATTACAAATGTTTCGAATTTGAATACAGGATTCCACAAAAAGGAAGTTACTTTGCATCTTTCAAAAATAAATATATAAGTCTAAAGATGATGCATAAATCCTGTCATATCGTTTCTTCAAAACATACATCCAAGTAAGTCCAACTCATGTCTCCGAACCCGCACCTGAAAGAATGAAGGGGTGAGCTACAAAGCCCAGTAGAGACGTCTATACCAATATTATATGGATATGCAATGATTCGGCATGTTCATGTACAATTCACAATGATATACACATGACAATTAATCCACATGTCTTTAAGTTGCGATCACGAAATCTAGGAGATAAAATAACAAGTCAACTCATATT
>JABCMJ010075885.1:0-10261 GCA_014822125.1 Arbutus unedo
AGTCTATTTTTCTTTTTTCAAGTTTCCATGCCTACTCCTTAGCCCACAACAGATCTCAAATCATCCTACCATGGGAGTCACTTCCATGGTAGCCAATTCTTGATCGCTTCTGCCCTATCTCATTCTATCCCTCCATTTTCCTTGATCTCCTTTCCAACCTTGGATGAACCTTCCCTCCACGGCCTATAAATACCCCTCCCTCTATTGTGTTGATTCACCATTCATCCATCTATATTCCAAGTTGAGAGAAATATAGAGTGTGAGAAGAAGGAGCAAGGGGAAGAAGCAAGGAGAAGAAGCAAAGAGAAGACGGAGAAAGAGGAGACCCACTTGACGTGCCGAAGTTTGGAGTGGGTTCTAATCCCCAAATCAATCATTTGTATCCTCCTTTGTCACTTAGAGGTAAGTTTTCATATTCTTGGTTCTCTCTTTCAATGTTTATAACGTGTTGTAAAAGCTTGGTATTCATCAATGGAGTAAGCTCCTCTAGTTTGAAGATGACCGTCATTCGGATCTCCTTGGCTCCTCTCTCTACTTTAAACAGAGTTGGAAATCAACACCGTCCATTCCGATGAACCTTCATCCATTCGGACGAACTCTGCCTCTGTATTTCGTTTTACCTTGGAGAAACTCATCCATCTAGATGAACTCCCATCCCATCTGAATGAACTAGCCCTCTAGAATTTCTATTACTAGAGAACCCTTGCACCATCCAGATGACCCAGTAACCTATCCAAATGAACTTCTTTTCTACCCCACCTGGGTTTTGACCATATGAACCCCATTTGGATGACTTTCACTATGAGAGTCACTTATCCCTTAAACCTTTGACATGTTATATTGTTATGCCATGAATGGATTGTTGCCTTGTTTTATACCTTGAATTCATTACTTGAGAGATGAGTAGTATCAAGAACTCTTACGTTGGGATAAGATTGATAGAACTGAACTCGACTGCTGATAACTTTACTTTAGCTTTTACGTGTAACCCTTTCATGTTTATTGTTCATGCATCATTATATATCACTGTGTTCCAAACATTAAAATGAGAATTTAAAGGTTATTGAGTGTCACAACTCATGGAGCATATTTCTTTTGCCCCTAGCATTTTATGCCAGGTACGGATGTGGATGGAGCTGAACTAGAGTACCAATTTCAATAAAAAGCATTTCACAAAGATGATGCCGTAAAGCCTTGCTTTACCTAGTGGCTTTTAAAATTGCTCTAACATTCTTTTTAAATGGTATTTCAAATGTAATTGTTAGTAGACTTCATCTCCAATTTATGTATTTGTTAAAGAACAATAGGTTACATTAAACTTTATATTTTGAAATGGAAACTTGGGAATTTCTTTTACTTGATCTTTTATATTAACGTGTCCAAGGAATCGGGACGTTACAACACAACTGATATGTACAATAGGTTGCATTAAACTTTATATTTTGAAATGGAAACTTGGGAATTTCTTTTACTTGATCTTTTATATTAACGTGTCCGAGGAATCAGAGCGTTACAACACAAACCTCATTTGGCTCATATCCCCTTTCTCTACATTGCTCCTACCTCTCTCTACACTCTTACACCCAAAATACTTGCTCCAACCTTGGTTTTGTGCCGATTCCTTCGAGATTCTTCATGATTCCTTTGTGCTTGGTGGATATCTGGGGTTTGATCATTTTCTCTTTGCTTGCAGGAGGTAATTTCAAATCCTAGGAGCATTCAAAGTTAGGGTTTCTCGTGCGAAGTTCAATCAATTGATTTGAAGCTTGAGGTAGGGTTGTTTCACCTCTATTATGCATTTATAGTAGGTTTTGATTGTTATATTGATGTGTTCATCGAAGATTTGGGGTACTGGAACTTTTGGTGCGATCTGCAATTTTTATAGATTTTTCTTGAAATTGCCTTGGTTGCTCGAGCGACCTTCATGTTGCTTGAGTGGTGTGTACAACTTCTTGGTCATTCTAGTGACCTATTCAGCAACCTTACTGTGTCGAGGTCCCTAGACCTCAACGTCACTCGAACGACCTTCCCGGTTTGGTTCAATCATGTTTTTGGATGTGGAGTGTGTTGAGTATTGTTTTGGGCCATAATGTGGGGTGTATTGACATATTTTACATTTTGAATGTCTTCTTCATGGATTGTGAATGAGTTGATGAAATGCGACTAATTATTTTCGATGAATGACACATGATATATGATTCATGATTTGTGCTTGCATTAGAAAGACACGACATTATGGGCTAGCCTCCGTCGAGAGATGTGCTAGGTATGATAAATGGTGTTAGCCTCCTTAGGGAAGTGGTGCTAGGTACAAAAATTGTTTTAGCTTCCTTCGGGAATTGTGTTAGCATATGACATATCTTGCCTAGCCACCATCGGGTGAAGTGCTAGGAATAATGATTGACATAAGACATAAAATATGAACTGATAATTGATTAAATGGATTGTTGGATTGTGAAGCAATGTTGTCACTTGTATAGCGTGTTACTCATATTTAGATTTGCACCTCACTTACGTTATCATTGATCATTCACCTCATATGCCATGCCATTCTATATTCAAATAATATTAGTATAGGCATCTCTATTGGGCTGCATAGCTCACCTCTTCATTTTTCAAGTACCATACCGGAAGCCTAGCATGGATTGCTTAGAATGCATGAGATGGTGCATGTTTCGAAAGTTGCATAGATAGGAGTTATTTAACATCATTGCAGCTCTAGGTTCAATCACATTTAAAATCTGAACTCTTTTATTCCATAATGAACTGGTATAGTGGAGAAGGACAACTATTGGTTCTCAAGGAAATTGCAGGTATGACTTGGATGGGTAGCTTGCACGGTTGCGGCGTTCAAGATGCCAGATCTTTCGCGGTTCAGATTTTTAGTTTGATATTCTAGCATGAAAAACACAAAGAGAAATTTGTTAAATTAAAGGAAGGCATGGTCGTAGGAAGTACTTCACCCACAACCTAGGCATACATTATCTTATTCTCTAACTCAACCAAGAACAAAGTCCTATATTCTTGGCCAGAAAATATATTTATGAAAATCATTTTCATATAAAGATGTATTATAGGATAAAGTAGTTCCTCAGACAAAAAGTCTAAACATGAAGGACATCAACCCAAGCATTGGATGGACCAATAGTACTTTTTGCACACCCAAATAAAGATTTAACACTCCAATTTAGTTTTTAAAGATGGAACACTTTTCATCCTTTAACAAGATTTGAAAACTTAAGAGAAGATAACAACATGCCTAGGTCATAGGATGAAGAGCATTCCATGACCAAGCCTGAAAACTTAGCCTACCATACTTGGAAGAAAAATTGAAATACGAGAGGTAAACATAAGGAACAAAAACATTACACTATGCTTGAAAGTAGAAGGAAAGTAGTGTAAAAGAAACACTTGATTCTTCAATAGCTTTGTAAGGAACAAGTACAAGGAAATTAAATAACTCTCATACACTTGATGAACAACTTGTATGAAACTAAAGAACTCTCTATATCTCTCTACAACTTCTTTCTCTAACTCTTCCAAGAACTAGACATGAAAAGTTGTGTCCAAAAACACGAAAACTGGCTATCACTCTCCAAGAACTCAAAACCTAACTAATACAATGTCTTACCAAAAACTATATATAAACTTCATTTCCCAAAATCTATAGTCTTCCTCCACGAGGTTTCTCCACTTTGTGTCACATTGAAGTGACGCAAAGCCTTCCATAGCAGCCTTTTTTCTTTCTCCTATTAGTTGGCACAATCCTCCAAAAAGGCATGAAAAAGGCGGCCATAAAGTCAAAAAATGGGGCTACGTTTTAAACAGGAGCATCCAGATGGATTACACCACTATCTCAATATGGTTTTCTTTTCTCTTCAAAGCATGCAGGGGAATATAGTTTCATCCAGATGATTTGGAACTTCTTCCAGATGGATTGTATTTAGAACTGTGGAATTGGAATCTCCAATAAGGTTTCATCCAGATGAATTGTTGCAGCATCTGGATGGATTGTGTGGCTCATCCGGATGGTTTGGAACTTGACTACCTTTGGTCTTCAACAACAAGGAGTTCATCTGGATGGTTTTTATAGGGATCCAGTTGGAATTACCATTAGAATGTTTTTATCTTCTGATGATAGAGAACACATCTGGATGGTTGGGTTTGGAATCCAAATGCCTTGCATCTCTAAATGCTTTTGGTTTGATTGTCATCCAAATGACATGGAATTTAACTGGATGTCTTTTTATTCTGTGCATGACTCAACTTTGGACTTTAACCCTTGGCTAATGGCGTTCTCATAATTCGAGGCAATTCTCCTGAGCATAATGATTTTTCATCTTGCTTTTGTGCTTAAAAACTTCTTGGAATATCTTTTTGACAAAGATTTTCTGCAATCAAATCACTGATACCTTTATGTAAAATATTGACTATAAACTTGAATTAAATTACACGTGCATGCCTAAAATGAATGTGATGAGCCATTAGATATGCAATAACACGTGCTCATCACAGCCCCCAATTTGAGTTCCTAGCAACTTTGGCAATGAAAATGGAAACTGAAAGCAAAAACGAAATTAAACAAACAAATTCTCCTGTAAAAACAAGTATGATATATGCTCACCAATAGGTTATGAGCCCAATGTGCATGACAAGAATGCTTGCACAATCCACAATGTGATTGTGCAATGAATCATATTGAACAATGCAAACTGTCGAATGCATGTAAATTATGGAAGACCAAAGCAAGCTTTGATTTAAAAAACTATGAAAGTACTATTGCAATCGAAATCGCTTGAATTTAGATTCAAAACATATCCAACAATAGCACGCAACAACATGTAGTAGCAAAACAAAAAGGCTACACATTTTAAATGAATTTAGTGCGGATACGAATGCGAAACATGTATATACACAGTGATGCAAAATAGAAAGAAATATGAACATGTCATTATCCAACTCATGCAACATGTAAATGCCGTTAACCAGAATTCACAACGTGTAAGAGAATCAAAAAGGACTTCTATTAGCTTGTGATGACCATGGGTTACAAAAATAGGTTAGGTTACAAAATGAGTGTCAGCTTATAAATACGTGGCGAGGTCAACTACCCTGGGTCGGCACTGCACCTGATCTACCCATCAATTAGCAGAGTACACAACCTATGTCAGGGGGCATTATCCATATGTGCACACTGGAAGTCTAAAAACAAAAATGACTCCGGATAGATAACACCAACATATCAACAATAAAACAACAAGAAGTGCACAATAACTAATAAAATGACTATTGCTACGCTACTTAAAACATGTCCAAGAAATCCACCGACTTGGTCTATTCGTGTGCAGGCGATGGTGGTGGTGGTTCATAAATAGACATAGCCAAAGATTTTCCCCTGGTCAAATCTGCAATAGAGTTATGTTCTTTGCACGCACTATCTCCTCTATCACTGTCTCCTCAACTACAGAACCATTGGCCACTGTCTCCTCGACTGCAAAACCAACAACCTGCTAGACCTCCTCAATTGTAGAACCAATGGCCTGCTCAATTAAAGGCGGCACTGTAAGCTTCTCTATAGGCTACTCAACTTTCAAATCAATTACTATGTCGCCCCCTTTCTCTGTCTCTTTCTCTTTCTTTGTCTCTCCTCTAGGACCGCCAAGCTCTTTGCTTTTACTTGATTCACAAGTAGGTTCAAGCTAGAATTCCTCATCTTTGTCACTAGATTCACTTTTCAACTCCGTCTTATCACCTTCATTATCACCTTCCTCTCCATCCGGACCTTCACCCACACCATCCTCACCTTCATCCTCCTCACTCTCACTCTAACTCTTAACACTGTAGTCTTTCTCTGGATCAAAATTTTTCTTTGTCAACTTCTCAATCCCCCTCATGACAAGCTAAATCATATTCTCTTGCTCCTTAACCTCCTTATCTGTGGCTTTCAGTTGAGAGGCCACACAGTCCTGTTTACGAATAATCACCGACTGTATGTGGTACAAAGACCGACAAGAATTTTCAACCACATCATTGTTCTTCTTTGCAGATAGGGATCTGCATTTCCTACGGGCTAGCAGTTCTTGTTTAGGCTTAGTTGGGGTAGACTCGCGGGTTCTAGGCTCAGGATTTTGTGGCTTGGAGGGCCTTTTGGATAGGATTTTAGCTTTTGCTTCATAGGTTCCCATGATTGGACCCAAGGATCCCTTGGGATGCTTTTCTATATCTCCCAACAAAATCTATTGCTAGATGCAAAATGTGGTAATTATACTCAAGTAGATGATATTAGTGACTGAAGATGCCCCACTCTGAAATTGCACAATTTCTTGAAAAATTACCTTCCGAAAATTGATGAACTTACATTCCATAAATGCCCACATGAAGTAGATTGTTTTCTATGGTGGCTTCTTCTTCTGGGCCATGGGATAGACATTATATTTTACAATTTTGTTGAGAAGCCGATAATTCTCATTTAGTGTCGCCACAAAAAAATATCCTTTGAACTCTGTCGGATCCTCCATTATCACTCAGGCATACTCTTGGTAATTGGAAGTGGATATATGAAACGTCTCGCCAGGAATAACAATGCTACAAGGATTAGGGGCCGGGCATTAATTTAGATAATCAGATATGCGTTGCGGTGTTACCCAGATCTTCATCCCATGGACTTTTTACTCGAGGCAGGGTTCTCTAGCATTCACTCCTCGTATATCCCAATTTTTGTAAAATTCCTCTACCACGTCTCTTATATATCGCTCCACTTTTTCAAAAACTGGTTTAACTTCCGGGCATTGAATTCTTGAAAATACGGTTGATGATGGCAAGGCTATCCTGGTCAACTTGTCTCTCGAATGTAATGCTCTTCTTTTTGATATTTCCGCCCAAATCAATCGTTTTTGTTCCCTTGCATCTGAGACCTTTTGGTTTTTTCGTTTGGGCTCCATTGGTTTCCTCGATTTATCTTCATTTTTGTGTTGATTTTTGTTTGGGTTTAGGTTTTGAAGTAGCTTTAGATTTGGGCAATTTGGTTTGCATGGGTTCTTTACCCTTGGATTTTGGTTTCTTGATAGATATCTAAGCCTCCTCTAATTCCTCCCTCATCCATTCAGAGTCACTACTGTGGCTCTCTCTCACTTCCTCACTCTCATACCATGGTTCCATGGGTTCTTGAATTTTCATCCCCTTGGCCTTCCCTCTAGCCATTGATGAACTAGAAATTGAAATGGGGAAGCAAAAATCTTGGAAACTTACCCAGAACGAGAATGGAACTTGGGGAATAGGTGCAAACCCTATATTTCCCCATAATTTCTAACTCCCAACTGGTGATACGTTTGGTATGTCTAGCTCGGTGGAAGGATGGATGTGAATCACCCAGAATTTTAGACTACTTGTTCTATGGTTGATGAATCACTGGAAGTGGAACCGAACAACGATGGCGTCTTTTGTTTACTTCTCTTTAAAATTGTCGAATGAAATGAATTGATGGAGGCAAGGGGTACTTATATCCTCAGGAGTATTTTTGGAAAGGAACACAACCATCCGAATGGATTGTTGAAGCATCAGGATGAATTTTGCCACTGCCTAAAAAAATTCTGAATAAAGTATTTCTCATCCGAATGGAATTGTTACCTCATCCGGATGGATTTTTCCACTACGTCACAAAATGCTAATCTAAAATATTGCCATCTAGATGAAGATTGTTGGCTCATCTTGATTCCAATTCTTGCAACTTGGCCATCTGAATAAAATATTGGGGCATTCAGATGGATTTATCCATTGACTTGTTAAAGGATTTATGATTTGGAGGGCCATCCGGATGGAATGGATGGGTCATCCAGATGGATTTTGGTACTGGAATTTTTCTATTTGGCCTCGAAGAATTCCATCCAGATGAAATTTTATGGACCATCTGGATGACTTTAGCACTTTGAACATGAACCTCTGGCTTTTTGAACATAATACTTATACCAACACCAACACAGATTCCTCCTAACACCTTATCCCAACCAGTTACCTAATGCTTTTGACGTAAAATGGATTAGACTTGGCTCAAAAAACAAGGTCTAGAAGACTCATACGTGGTTTCAATCATAAAACATGACCTTGCATCATTTATTATGTGTGTCATGAATTCCACTAATGCATTCAACATGTCCACATGAAATAGGACAGGAGGATTTTTTTGAACAACAAGAAATGAAGATTTGACATCCAGTATAATGGGATAAGGCCAAAAATGAATCTCTAGTTTTCATGATCCACTACACACACACACACACACTCACACTCACACTCTAGCTACAAGTTGTTCAACATGATTCATGGTTACACACGAGGTGTGTTTGCAACATTAAAGCTCAAAGGATGCATGGCTCTAAACACTACATCAGCGTTTAACAAGTGAGTCAAAATACTATACAGGGGAAATGAAAACAAAACAAATCAAAATTTGAAAAATTATGTACAACAAAAAGGGACTAACATAACTAACCTCACCCCCCAAACTTAAAATTTATGTTCTCCTCAATGCATGAAGACAATGAACCACGAAGCATAAAAGTTGGATAATCATAGCTGCTAGGTGGAATCTCAACTACCAAATACCTCCACCAAGTTTGAGTATTTCCGAGCACTCGCTTCTTTCGTCATTGGAGGAGCTCCCAAAATGCACTCCTTAGACTCCAACTAGTGGAACAACAATTAGTTAGATAGGATCATCAGCATGACTTTTTAGACTGAGAATCATAACACATAGTTACACCAATGACTTTGGGCTCCTGAATGTCTCAATCACTGCGGCTTAGATCAAAACTATGTACACCCTGCAAAGTGATGTGATAGCGTGTACACCCTGCAAAGTCTTAAGCAACTATGTACTAACAACAAAAATGATTTAATAACAACAACAACAACTGATTAGCAGGTTAGTCCACAAAACGCAAAATATGAAATGAAACAATAAGGAAAGATAAACACTAAATTATCCATCACTTTCTTGATGCGAAAGACACAGATACTACTTTTCTCCCTTGCCAAAGAATGTGTTTTACTTTTCATTAGAAGGACAGTATGCATAGAGTTCAACGATATCTTGAGAAGTGGTGCCATGATCTAATACTCTACCACCCTCTTTCGGGCTTCAAAATTTCTTACCCACCACTCCTCTTACGAAGCAATCTCAATAGAGTTGGGCATTAAGTCAAATGTTCCGGACATATTTTTCATCATTAACAACACTCCTTCTGTTAGACCTAACGTCCAAGGTACTACATATGTAGCTCTGATAAGGTGGCTATACCAAACCGTCAAAGGGCTATTTGAGCACGATGAACACTGAAGGTATCTCAAGTTCCATAGATTTATAATCTCCTAGAATTGAATAAAGCTCACTGATCTGAATAACTGCATTGATCAAATCCTCTTCAATTTCTCTTGCTGCAAAGTTTTCAAGAAAGGGCTTAAGGCGATGACCATTCACTTTGGAAATATTATCATTCTTGAGGTTCTCAATTTCAATAGCACCATTTGGGAACACAGTTTTGAAAATATACGAACCAACCCCTCAAGATCGTAGCTTCTCGGAAAACAGATGAAGATGTGAGTTGTACAACAATACCTTTTGTCTAGGCTCAAACATTTTTTTAACATGTTTTTATCAAGACAAGCTTTCATTTTGCCCTTGTAGATGGTGGCATTGTCATAAGCATCCTGTTAGATTTCTTCCAAGAGTTGAAGCTTTCTATGGGCACCAACTCCAGGTAAACAAAAATTTAGCTGCTTGATTGCCCAATAGGCCTTATGCTCCATTTCGACCGGTTAGTGGTAAGCCTTTTTGTAAACCAGTATATAAGGAGACATGCCTAGAATAGTTTTATAAGTGGTGCGATATGCCCTGTGAAGACTCGAGGTTCAATACTTTATTTTTATTGCTTTTGGCCTTAGTTAGAACTTCATAATGTTGAGATTAATAACTAGTTGTAATGGTTTAGAATATTGGGACTCAATGCGAGGGTTGTGAGAATTCAAGGGGATTAACATGATTAACCGAATTTTAATTATAAAAGGATTAGAAAACCCTAAATTAAGTTTTTATTAAAAATTCACAGATTTTTCTAAAGAGATTTCTAACCCTAAATTGCTTGAGGAAGGAAAACGAGTGCCTAGACATTAGATCCGTGCGACGAGATCAACTAGAAAGTCATAGAAGGTGTTGAGAGCTTCGCATAGTGTTCGGAATCAACTAAGTACAAGGAGTATTTGAGGG
>JABCMJ010075911.1:0-11220 GCA_014822125.1 Arbutus unedo
TCAAAATGAAAATAAATTTTATTTACCTTTAAATGTTATGAACATTCTTCCAACATATCTCACACTCACGCGATTGCACAAATGATTTTTTTTTTATTCGAACTATAAAAATTTCAAATAAATAAAGTAACTGATATGGAGTGCTTTTAATTGTAATAAACTCATCTATTTTTTTGTCACATGTTAAAAAGCTAGACTGATACTACAAAAATGTTACTCTATTTGTTGGAATCCACACCTAAATCAAATCCTATAGTCAGGTCGATATACAAAATAGTTAAGCCAAGTTTGGACTAATTTTTTTTATTAAATACAATAAATATTACTTAATTTTTTATAATTTTTGTAGAGTTTTTTAATTTTTAATTTTCTTATTTATTTTGACTAGAAAGAATAAAAAATATAAAAATACGAATCGAAATTTTAAAAGTTCATATGAGATAATGTTAAAGACACTTAAAATAGTAAAGTAAAAAATAATATTTTTATATTTTTTTTTCCATATTTAGCAAAATATTTTGTCATAAATTTTTATTTCTTAGATTTTTTGGGGTCAAGACGTGCAATTAATTCAAAGGATAAGAGGGTAAAATACTCCTCAAAAATAATGGTACATTTGTCAAACTATATAAAAATAAAATTAAAATATAAATTAAAAAGTAAATGAGATGAAAACATTAAAAATAAATGCTCCTATTATAAAAGAAAATAAAAAAAGAACAGTCAACGTATCCCTTTTGCTTACCCCCGCCACGCCAATTGCGCGTTTTACCTCCCTCTTGTTTAAAAACTCTCTCTCTCTCTCTCTCTGTGGGACAAAATCGTCGTCGGTCGTCCTCAAATTTATCACAGCTTCTCTCTCTATATTTGGTATGGCTTATGCCTCCCTTCTCTCTCATCAGGTCTGCGGACGGAGATGATATCTTTCTCTTTCTAGATTCACGAATGCCATTTAGATATCTCCTCTTCGTGTTCGTCTTCGTGTTCGTGTTCGTGTTCGCCTTCGTCTTCATCTTCTCTCCTCCCTTTCTTTCTATCTCCAACATTATCCAGATCTAATGCCGTTCTAGCATAATACAGCCTTTCTCCTTTCAAGTATTTTGAAGTCTCCAATCGAAAGCCCTAGGATTGAGAATTGTGCGAAATTCGAGTCAATTATGTCGTCGACCAAGGGCTCTAGCCGGTTCTTCACGATCGGACTCGTGACCTCGTGGTATTCGTCCAACATTGGGGTTCTATTGCTCAACAAGTATTTACTCAGCAACTATGGATTCAAATACCCCATTTTCCTCACCATGTGCCACATGACGGCCTGCTCATTGCTCAGCTACATCGCCATTGCGTGGTTGAAGATGGTCCCGATGCAGACCATCCGATCCCGCGTCCAATTCGTGAAAATCTCCGCCCTCAGTTTGGTATTCTGTGCTTCTGTTGTCAGCGGAAACATCTCGCTTCGATATCTGCCGGTATCTTTCAATCAGGCAATTGGGGCTACAACTCCGTTTTTTACGGCTGTGTTTGCGTATCTGATGACATTGAAGAAGGAGGCTTGGCTGACTTATTTGACTCTCGTTCCTGTTGTTACGGGTGTGGTCATCGCCAGCGGGGTATGTGCATTCGCTGTATACTTGATTTTGTTTTGAAATTGTGTGCGCGCGCTTCGGTTTGGGCCTTGGGATCACTCTTTTGACTCTTAACAATCTTTAAACTCGTATTTGGTTATGGTAATCGTCGACTTGCAAAACGTTTGTTGAAATTTCAAACATATGTGAGAAGTGTATGAAAATGTGTGAAAGTGCATGGAAATGCTTGAATTGTGCTCTGAAGTCATTAACTTAGACATCATATCATCTCAGCATGACTTTGAATAATTTGTTCAATGGCTAAGGAATCCGAAAGTGGTAAAATTAGAAGGTAAAGAATGAGAAAGTAAAAGAATTCGTGGATTTATATCAATCTCCTTTGAGAGGAGGTTCTATTGGTTTTGTAGATATGGAAAATAATGAATTTTCGGTTCCACTTCTACCAGAGAATACTGTATCTTTATCTAATCTTTTGCATGAAAAAACAATACCTTTTGAGGAACTCAAATATTCATTTCGTTGGTGACCTCACTGTTGGATGAAGAGTGTAAGTAATTCAGTTGAGAATGGCGAATCTTTGCTAGCCTCAATATGTACGCTTCTAAAATTAGCAGGTCAGCCAATTCTGGTGTGCTTGGGAATAGCAAATAGGATTAAAGAATTTTCCGACTGATTCTTGCTGTTTCTCTCTTCCATGTGTCTTTAGGGGGAGCCAAGTTTCCATCTTTTTGGATTTATAATGTGTGTTGGTGCTACGGCTGCAAGGGCTCTTAAAACGGTGCTTCAAGGGATATTGCTTTCTTCTGACGGGTATAAGTTTTACAGTTTTTTTATGTATATCTTTCAGCAATTTTTAGGTACAACGTAAATTTAGACAAAACAGGGCATAAGTTTCTTTTCAATAAAATTTTGCTGTTTGAAGAAATATGAACTCTGCAAAAGGTTCCCTCTTTTTTCAGGGAAAAGCTGAATTCTATGAACCTTCTCATGTACATGGCTCCAATAGCTGTTGTATTTCTGCTTCCTGCAACGCTTTTCATGGAAGAAGATGTTATTGGCATCACCCTAGCCCTTGCAAGAGATGATATCCGGATCATCTGGTATCTGCTATTCAATTCTGCCTTGGCATATTTTGTTAACCTGACCAATTTTTTGGTCACAAAGCACACAAGTGCTCTAACTCTACAGGTATGCCCTACTTTTTGTTCTCACTTATTACTGTTTGTGAATATGTAATTTTATTGGGTTGGTGTAGGATATTTTTGCAAGAGAAGAATAGTAAAGGAAGAGCCAAGAAAAGCCACTGGGTTTTGGACCCATTATGAAAAAGTTACTTATACAACTTTTCGTTAAAAACGGGAGGAATGCTATTGATTTCCCCCTGTTTCTGTTCTGGTTTTGCAATCAGTTATCCGTCAAAAGTTTGAAACTAGTAAATAGTAGTTGCTTATAATTAAGTAATGGTAATTCTGATGATATGCTATTTGAGAGCTCTATAGGATGATTGGTAGGGGAAAATGTGTCATGTCTGGACAGGTCATATACTTGAAACTCAAGATGAAATATTTATTTATTCGATAAAGGTAGCTAATGGACCTTCCCCCTTCTCAAAACCATGTATATCGCCAATGTTATATAGGGGCAGATTTGGTGTGTCCTTGTAAATATCCCATCTCTGATCAACAATTGGCATTTGCCCCCTTCAAATTTCTTAGTCTGAACAGCTTTGGAAATGCAACTATCTTTGATGGTTCCTTAAAAGCTTAACACCTTCGCCCATTATATTGGAATTTATTTGAAAAAGATGAAAGATCTAGTCATTGTGAACTGTAAGATTCTTTTAACTTTTCCATACTCAAATTCTTGATCCAAATACAGCTGACTGAAGTCGTTCTCACCATACAAATTTTAACCTACATTTTGGTAATGGTCATGTTAGTTAAGAGAGACCGCCAAAGAGAGACTCATGTTTGCGTCTATTGTATTACATTTAAAAACAGAATAGAATTTGGAATGGTAATTTTCATATAGGTTGGGGGTATAGCCTTTTACATCAGCTCGTAATTATTGGAATTGCTCTGGTCAAAGCCTTGATGTATCCAATCACCCAGTATTTTACCGTTCTCTATTTTCAAATATATTTTTCTCTTTATGAACAACCTTAAAGATGCTTGATTTCCGCCTGATTGTTTCTTGATTATTTCAGGTGCTGGGAAACGCAAAAGGGGCTGTGGCTGTGGTTGTCTCAATTTTGATATTCAGAAATCCTGTGTCGGTTACCGGGATGCTTGGGTACTCACTCACGGTCCTCGGAGTGATCCTATATAGTGAAGCCAAAAAGCGTAGCAAGTAAAAAAAATTTGTACAAAGGCATTAGCTGAAAATTCCATCTGTTTTGTTTCCTTCATAAGATGACAAGAGCAACCTTCTTGGGCTAGTGTCGTGCAATATGCCCTCTAAAGCTTATTTTTGCATTCAAATTCAGGGAATTAGTTTTTATTCTGTATCAACAACATCCATAGCATTAGGTAGAGAAAGAAGTTTTTAATAACCAAATTGTCCATCTCTCTGTACTTCCCATCTTGTGGGACAGGGAGGTTTTTTTTCCAGCTCCTAGTTTTTCAGCATTACTGTATAATGGACAAGCACAATATTCATTTAAAGTTTCTCATATTCGGTTATTTATTGAAAAAGTCTGCAATTTTTTTCATTTTTTGTTTCTTTATTATCTGATGTTCTCTTTCAGCTGCTATATTTTGCTTGGAGAACAACAATATGTTCAGTTTTGTCGCAACCCTATTCATTTTAGCAATTGCTACAGAACCCCAATTCAGTTTGCCCATGCAATCTTTTCTTTTCTGTTTTTTCCCCCCTTTTTCCTTTGGATAATTGAGACAATAGAGATGGGCCAAAAAACCAGAATTCTAGTTTCTGACATGCTGAGGGCACCATTCTCTCCAGCCTTCAGAAGGTATTCGCAGGGACTATTCTAAGTGAGATCTTCCAATATGCACATTCTATGGTATCAACTTGACATTTTGCTTGTGCGCAGGTCAAGCACTGTCTTTTGACTTATTTAGACGGATTGGACATGGTTTTGGGCTTCTTAAGGTTTTGTTTTCTGATGCATCTTGATTTATGTTAAAAATGTGTTAAAACTGTCTGAAACCCTGTAAAATATATTAAAGTAGATTGTGTATGTTAAAATGTCTTGAGAATTTAACGACAACCGATTTGGTCGCTGTTTTTGCACAACCCTTCTTCACATCTCTGCTTTCGTTACAGAACTGCGATTCAGTTCTTGATCGTTGAGATTGAGTGACTTGAATTCATGGTTGAAAATACTCCTTACATGCAATAAAAGGAGGAAGTAGATTTTACAAGGACTAAACCTAACCAAGTTCATAAACAAATACCAGAACAGATGAGAAAAGAAAAGAAAAGAAAAACCCCATACTTGACCAGCAAGCCATTTCAAATTGTACCTTACACCTTAACTCCTGATTTTTCCAACAAGAAGTCTGCCCAAGTCCACAGATTTTAGTACGCTAAATGCAGAGACTCTCCGTCTAGGCTAGCATACAAAGGCTAGAACTTAGAACCCAAAATTTCAAGGACCTAAAGTTGTTTCAATATAATGTAAACCATCCAACTCCTCAAACCATATATTCAGTGGAGTGATAATCTTGCAATATAAAATTACTCAATGTCCATTACTTCAACTTCACCATTAGCTTCCTTCCTAGGCTTCATATCCAAATGGGGCTTGCTTTCCCCTTCAGGCTCCAAGTTAGAATCCACCTTAGGCTTGACCTCCACCACTTCATTCTCCATGTTAGACTCCACTTCAGGCTCCATGTTAGAATCCACTTCCTGCTTCATCTCCACATCAGGCTTAACCACCGGTTTAGGCTTAGCCTCAGCTTTAGACTTCGTTTCTACATAAGCTTCGGCTTCATCCTCTTCTATTTTGGGAGCCAAGTAGAACCTGATGTACCCCATCTCTGCGATTTTGTACTCAACCACCACAGGTAGTTCTGTAGACAGGCTGATAGTCACTTGGCTTGCCAATGGGGTGGCCTTTGCAAATGAATTCATGTACCTCAGAGCAAAGGTCAATGAAACCATCTCTTTCATTTCTATGATGGTAGCATCTTCGGGCTGCAAGTAATAACCGAAAAAAATCAAGATACATCTATTAAGTAGATAGTGCAACTGGCCAAAGGAATAGTTATTTGATCTTTCTTCTTGGGAAAAAACAGAAGCAAAAAAAGGTCTGAACAAAAATTATGTACAAGAGTTCTAAGAAAATTCTGAGTGGTGCAAAATATCAAACCTTGTCTACTGAAGAATTCTGCCTGCAGACAATGTTTGCAGTGCCGATATCACCTCTGGTGGAGAACTTCACACCTTCCTTTGTCACCGAGATTACAACTACAGTAATACCATTGGGTGGCTCAATTAGCGTTCTGGATAGCTGTTGTAGTATTGTAATATAAAGGGAATAGAAAATGAAATAGCAAAGGAGGAAGTTAAAAGGGAGGTTAAGAAGAAAAGGAAACACCAGTTAGTTGTGATGATGAGATATAGTACCAGTGTCCCCGATGGTACTAAGATCTTTGCAAATCCTGGCAAACTCAATCGACGGCATCCTAACAATGGCATCATATTCTGATTCTGGAATCCCAAGATGCTCGCTATCAATGTCCATGAGCTTCATCTCAAAATCCGAAATCTTATCTTGAGCTTCAATAGACCAATTTAACCAAGAATCAACAGATATTTCCAATTCCCGAACGAAAAGGAACTACTTATGAAAATGGTGAGCAGGACCACTTAGCAAGTATTAATAATCGGTTAACCCCAAAAGAAAGAAGCTGAATAAAACTCCGTCAAAAGAGGAAAAAGGATAACAACAAAAACATATCATAAAAACCAGTAATCTAACAGTCCAAAATTCTATTTCGCCACATATAAATGAACTGTAGGACTTGTGAAAGGAGAAACACTGCAAGGGGCTTGCAAATTTTTTCAACTCTTAATTGAAAGGTTCAAGTGACTGAAAATGTGAAGGGAAAAGTTATAGACAACCAAAAATAACCAGTTTTACTACAGCTTTTGACGAAGTTGCAGCCTTGCGGGCGAAGAAAAGCATAACAGGAGACAAAGTAGTGAAAATGATGAGACCCACTGATTTGTAAACTATCAAATAGGAGATATAATGATATTAAGTATCTGCTAGCTAGTTCCTTTTGAATACGAAGGTTTTCAGAATATGTAACATAAATACAACCACCCGTGAAATGAAATTGTACTTGGCATATGAATAAAGTACAACACAAAATTCATGACAAAATGAAAGAAAAAGAGAATCAGCCCTGCAATTGCTTTGAAAATCTAGAAGGCGCCATTATATTATTTACATCTATAGACCTACCTCATATGCCCCTGCTTAATGCTTTCTTATTCGCCCCTGCTCTCTTGGTTAATTCTGTTCATTTTAGCTTCTTGCTTTTATGAGTACAAGGAGTTATCATTTGAGACCAGCTAATTCTGGATTACACTTCAATTTTCACAACCCAGAATGTTGAAGTATTTAAAAACATGCATATACAGACACATACCAAAACATACTCATACATACTCAGTGATTTTTCACTTTCTCAAATCCAATGAGAAAATAAAAATACAAGAAATGCTACTCATAAACCAAAGGAATCAGGAAAGACCCCCGTAAAAACCACAGATTTAGTTCACGAGGATTTTACGCATCCAAAACAAATATACGAAAGATAATTGGGGTAATCGGATCGGATCATCATACTTGGGCTTTCGAACATGAAAGTGACGGAGTCGCTGCCGTCGTCTGCCTTTATGGTGACAATGTCGTCGTTTCCTGCGCATTTTAGCATCTTTGCCATGTTACCGAGGTTCATGCCCATGGAGATGTTGCGGTCGCACCGGTAGTGCTCGAACCCCTCTGATCGGAGGAGGAGGGCCACCAGTGCCACGTGGCTGGAGTCCATGGCCTGAAGAGAGAACCCCGTAGCCGAACAATCGAAGTTGGCATCGTTAACCAAGTCCTTGATCGCTTCCAGAACCTTCTTCAGGAGACTCCCCTGCACCAACCTTACCTCAAACATCTTTATGATCTTTCGTCTGTAGCTATAGATGTGTATGGAGAGAGAGAGAGAGAGAGAGAGAGAGAGAGAGAGAGCAGTGGAGAACCGGCTGCCTCCTGTGCTTGTATACGAGGGAGAGGGAAAATGGGGCGCCGTTTGGCGGGAAATGGATAGGTTCCCGCCACAAGACAGTTAACAAACGCTACCGTTTTGATTTTATATTTGGCCGTAATTATGAACTTCTGGACCAGTGGTTACGGCTGACGTCGTTACGGCCCGGCCTGTGAAACGTAGTATTTGTGCGAAAACTATAAAGCCCGCAGTGGAGGCCCAAGTTTATGCGGTATAATACAATTACCAGTAGACAATTTGACAGAAAAAATGGTTTCTTGTGGAGCCTTTTAATTCGTGTGACGATTTGTACTTACGAATTCAAGACCCACGAAGGTTTCCGGATACCTAGTCTGCAACCACAACCAATGGTTAATGTCTCATTGGTCGAAGTTGAGCCAAAAAACACTAATGCTTAAGTCAATACTTGAAGAAGAAGATGACAAGTACTGAGTTAAGATTTAAAGGTTGTGCGTATCTCATTTTTTCAAGTATTGTACATTTTATACTCCTCTTAACTTGAGCATCAAGCTCAGGTTGACATGTACGAAGTACACTATCTGATGATAGTGATTCATAACCGAATTCTGTTATGATATCACCTAATGATATGATGAATAACAGCTCACACTTCACGTGCTAATCCACCCGAATGCTAGTTGGAGATTCCAATCTGATGCAAATGAGCTCGGCTCGATAACATGATCACGTTCTCGATCCAGACCCATGAAATGTCATGCACTGGTAGGGAAGCATTATGTGTTGTGGGCCTGATCTGGACTCGGTCTGGCGTTACACTATAGATCAAGGCTAATCTCGGCTTGGACCCATCAGGTCCCTCCATCTGGACTATGAACTGTGGGTCTGGTTTGAGCTTAACCCAACTTGCTGAAGGTACTGACCTTGGAATTAGACCATTAAGTCATATCAACTCGGTTCGGCCCTTTAAGTGTCCCAATCCGATCCTCCAAAGTTCTATTTGACAAGCTAATGCATATGCACCATTTGTTTTTTCCAGAAGAAATTCAAAGGAAAATATTTTTCGTCACAAACATTTAAACGTGGACTCTGTTTGATTGCATTTGTGAAAACGATAGTGCTAGTGGGTAGTAACGGGTGGCTGTACCAATATTGGCAGTGACAAGCTGTGGTGGACGCAGTTGAGTAATAGTGGTGGTGAGTCCTTTGCCTTGTGTTTCTGTTCTGAGCAAGTCCATTTCCAAATTCCACTAGGCATTTTTGTTACCCTTGATCTGGAACTTAATTTGAATTGATATATTAAGCACTCCAAACATTACCGCTCAGTGGCCATTCAAAAAATACATTCCATTCTACCTTAACAATATTGGGAGGACACTCCTCTAATATAAAAATGTACAAATCGATAGAAATTAGAGAATGGGATTAAAACTTGTCTTTTTTCTTTCATTCAACGTAGAACTTATATTACCTAAAGATACAAACTACAGATCCTAAAGATAAGGACTAAGAAAGGAAAAGATATACACAGAATAATTACAAGATAATTACAGCCAATAATAGAGAGAGAACTGCCATATAATCCGTATGAGATCCCATTGATTTCGCAACACTCCCCCTCAAGTTGGTGCATAGATGTCGCTCATGCCCAACTTGTCAAGACACTTACTAAATGCTTGGCTTGATACTGCTTTCGTGAGAACATCCGCAAGCTGATCTTCAGATCGAACACGCGGTACTTCAATCAGCTTTGCTTCAAGTTTTTCTTTGATAAAATGCCTATCAATCTCCACATGTTTCGTTCGATCATGTTGAACCGGGTTATAGGCAATGTCACATGCTGCTTTATTATCACAGTATAATCTCATCGGCTTGGTTTGTTCGATGTGCAAGTCTTGCATTAGAGTCCTGATCCATAACAGCTCACATATCCCCTTAGCCATTCCCCTGTATTCGGCCTCAGCACTAGACCGAGCTACCACCTCTTGCTTCTTACTCCGCCAAGTAACTAAGTTCCCACCAACAAATGTGAAATACCCAGATGTTGATCGTCTATCATCTATTGACCCAGCCCAATCAGCATCAGTATAACCTTCAATGTCCAAGTTGTCACCTTTTGTGAACATAATTCCCTTGCCCGGGGACGACTTTAAGTAGCGCAGAATACGAGTAACAGCATTCATATGTTCTTCGCTTGGAGCATGCATGAACTGACTGACAACACTCAGAGCATATGCCAAATCTGGTCGAGTATGTGCAAGATACATTAATCTCCCCACTAGCCTTTGATAGCGTTCCTTGTTTGCAGGAATTTGCTTCAGATGCATACTTAACTTCAAATTTTCCTCCATGGGGGTAATAGCAGGACTACAAGCTGACATACCAGTTTCATTCAACAGGTCAAGGGTATATTTTCGTTGAGATAGAAAAATACCTTTCTTGGATCTTAACACCTCAATTCCAAGGAAGTACTTCAATGGACCAAGATCCTTCATTTCAAACTCTCGAGTGAGATGATTCTGCAAGGCCTTCCTTTCTTCTGGATCATTCCCGGTCACGATCATATCATCAACGTACACAATAAGAACAGTCATTTTCTCTCCATTATGTTTGAGAAAAAGAGTATGATCGGAGTTACTTTGTTTGTACCCAAAAACCTTCATAGAACTCGTAAATCTCCCAAACCATGCTCTTGGTGATTGTTTCAAACCATATAGAGCCTTTCTTAACTTGCAAACCTGTTTACTCCCTTCAATCTGCATATTACAACCAGGAGGCAACTCCATATACACTTCTTCTTGGAGATCTCCATGTAAAAAGGCATTCTTCACATCAAATTGGTGCAATGGCCAATCAAGGTTTGCAGACAACGATAGCAAGATACGAACAGTATTTAGTTTGGCCACTGGTGCAAACGTCTCCATATAATCGACCCCATATGTCTGTGTGTACCCTTTGGCGACAAGTCTGGCTTTGTACCGTTCAATTGTTCCATCGGCTTTATATTTAATAGTAAAGACCCACCTGCATCCTACAGTCTTTTTTCCTTCAGGTAAATCCTTGACTTCCCATGTTGAGTTCTTTTGGAGAGATCTCATTTCTTCATTCATTGCTTCCTTCCATCTAGGATCTCTTAAGGCCTCCTGCACACTATTAGGAATAGATACAGCAGATAATTGATTCACAAATGACTCACATTCCTTTGACAGTTTATGGTAAGACACAAAGTTACTCATGGGATACTTGGGGTTAGAGTCAAGGACAGGTTCATAATTTACTCTAGGTTTTCCCCTTGTGACTCGATTGGGTAGTATTTTTGTATGAGATTCAAGAGGAATTTGAGGCACTGGAATAGAAGATGAAGATGGTTCGGAATGTACCTGAGAATCTGGAATGGAATCCGACTGAGAGAGCAATTGGTTATC
>JABCMJ010076164.1:0-10640 GCA_014822125.1 Arbutus unedo
AGGTAGAGTTCGGATTTAGGGATTGGAGGCAGGAATGGGCAAATCCGGCTCCGATCTATCCTGTTGCCATTCCTAGTTTCAATATTCCATTTACTCAATGAGCTAAAATTTGAGGGAGGTGAGTCGGTGAAAAAGATGGAGAAAATGGCGATGGAGATCATCAAGAAGATAGCAAGAGAAAAAAAAACATAAAAAGATAAAAGTAAACCAATAAGGACAATTTCATCCATTAAAAAACCTAACTTATTAATATTTTTAAAATAATAAACCCTAACTATTAATACTTTTAAAACAATAAATTCTAACTCAAAAATCAAATTAACTAAGATATAATGAGCAAATTCACCCCACATTTATCCTTTTTTCCAAATTTTCTTATATTTTATCCAAGACCGACCAGACCGATCGGCTGCAACATTAGACATGCTTTGTTTCAGGTTTAAACTGTTTCAATTTTTTTAATGTTTTATTTTGTTTTTATTTCTATCTCATTGATGTTTTGTTTTTAATAGGTATTTTGGTCAAATATTGAGTTTTTGGCTTGTCGTTCAACATGTGATTTGTATGGCCCCAAAAAAAAGTCCATTTTTTAATTCACTAGTTCAAATTTAGTCCATTTTGCTCAATCCAAAAAAACAAAAACAAAAAATTGAAATTTTCAACCAAACCAATTCCACCCCAACCGATTTTGGTCCTTAACTAAGATCGGTCCAGGTTGGGTCGTGAAAATTTTATTCTGCATCGATCGGTTTGGAGATCGAATTTGATTTCAATGCCTCCAAATTAATTGAATCCGAATTGATTTTATCTCTAATAAAACTTGACTCACGACACTCATTTAAATTTATTTGAGTTTTTTTTTTGCTTGATAAAAGAAATCATGTTAGAACATATTTTCGAACCTCATAAATATTTCCACCTACTAAGCTCATTTCGGCCATCTTATTTTTATAATAGGAATTTTAACAGAAAATATTTTTTTAAAAAGGTTCATTTTTAGATTTATACGAAACAGAATAGTCCATTTCTATGAATATAGATTATGTACAGAAAAAAAGAGAGAATCTCAATTTTTTTCTTTTTAAATTATTAAAAAATATATTATTAATTATTTTAAACAATCATAAATCATCCAATAATCATAAGGGGAAAAAAAAAAACCCATCGCTTTTGCCCGGCTTATTGCGATTTTTAAAACATGAACTTAAATCGGAAAAATCGAGTGGAGAAGAAGGGAGAAAGAGGTTCATGAAATTACTGGCGCCATAGCAGTGAAGAATAGCACTTGAAGTTAGAGCTTGCGATTATTGGTGATTGATTGCGGGGCAGATGACGATCGACGACGACAATTCGGTATACGTAGGTGGACTTCCGTACGATGCCGATGAAGAAAGCATTCGCAGAGTCTTCGATCTCTACGGTCACGTTGTTGCCGTCAAGGTCTCTCTAACTCCCCTCCTCTCTCTCTCTCTGTATGTTGTATGTGTGTGTGAAGGAATTTATTATGTTTGTTTCTGTGCATAGGCTCTTTTTAATTAGTGATTGATTGTTTGCGTTTGCCCGGCTTATTGTGATTTTTAAAAACACGAAATTAAATTGGAAAAATCGAGTGAAGAAGAATGGGAGAAAGAGGTTCATGAAATTACTGCCACCATAGCAGTGAAGAATAGCACTCGAAGTTAGAGTTTGCGATTATTGGTGATTGATTGCGGGGCAGATGACGATCGATGACACAATTCGGTACATGTAGGTGGACTTCCGTACGATGCCGATGAAGAAAGCATTCGCAGAGTCTTCGATCTCTATGGTCACCTTGTTGCCTTCAAGGTCTCTCTAACTTCCCCCCCGCCCCCTGTATGTTGTGTGTGTGTGCAGGAATTTATTATGTTTGTTTCTGTTTTTAGGGTTTAGTTTTGCCTAGGGTTTCCAGTAATGTTTCTGTCATTACTTCCACGAATGGACACAATTGCCTCTTTTTAATTAGTGATTGATTGTCGTTGGGAATCTATGCTACATTTGGTTCTCGAGAAAGACTGGACAAAAAAATGAGAACATTTTTGTATTAACAGAATTGGGATTAGACTCGAGAGGCGGAGTATTTATTCTCACCATTTGAAGTTAGGAGCAACGTATCTCACCTCCAACCCTTCACCAAATCATTCATCATAATTGAATGGATAAAAGATGGACCAAAAATGGGCCGCTGCCATTTGATCAAATTGGTATCAAATCAAGGGAGAACCAGAATTTTTACCACATAGGTAAAGGAAGCTTTCAGGAATAGCCTGGGAACTTTGAAAAAGACTTGATGAAATGGTTAAAATAATGAATATTAAGGAATCGAGCATTCCATTCCTTCATAAAATAGGTTTTTGGGAAAAGTTGGAAATGGTGTCAGGTTTGATGAAAAACAGTTGGAGCATTCCATGTAAAATCCAGCTTTCAACCAACTTCAACCGGATTGGAGATGGCCTTAGAGGAGGCTATGCAAGGATTACGGATCTAATTTTATAAAACATACTAGTGTACTTTTGTGCTTTTTGAGGTGCTTTACAGAACTCATTAGTTATATTTCCTGATTGAGAATACATTCATTTTTCATTTAGGTTCGTTCTCATCATTGATGGGCATTGTGTTTTTATATTGTAGCTAGCATGACAATTATCACATTAGTATTATGATGTTTTTTTTTGGCTGTCAGTATTTATTTATTGTTCCATTAGATGTTAATGTTATTGTTCTGGAATTTATCTGGTGGGAGATAGGAAATTGTCTCTTATGTATCAACAAAATTGACTTTCAGATAGTTAATGACCACGGGGTTGGCGGAAAATGCTACGGCTTTGTTACTTTTACAAATCCTCGATCTGCAGTGGATGCCATCAATGACATGAATGGCAGGGTAATGCTCTCTTTCTCTTTGAAGTTTTATTGACACTACTCAGACGTTGTAGTATATGAAGGATTTCCTGTATTTGACTTTGTGTATGGACCACAAAGCAGATATTGCTTTCTATTTACTTTTAGTATTTTTCACATTCAATATTTAGACATATGACATTGTGAGGCTTTGAACTAGACTATTGATGGGCGAATTGTGAGGGTAAATGAAGTGAAGACCAGAGGTGGAAGGTCAAATTTTGATCGTGAAAGTTTGCGGCGTAACGCTGAGAGAGGGGACAGGGGTAGGGGCAGAGATCGTGATAGGGATTATGATCGTGACAAGGACCGGTATTGGGATAGAAACAGAGACAAGTCCAGAGATCCCGATCAAGACAAGGAAAGAGGATATGACCGTGGACGTGATCTTGATCGAACAACAGACCGTTTGATGGATAGAGATGGGGATCGAGGTCAAGACAAAGATGGGGAGGACAATGAGCAAGAATTCGATAAGAAACGGGGCCGGGATTGAGAAAGACACTGCAAAATAGATGAGAGTCTAGATAGGGAGATGCAAAGAAGCAATGATCACCATAAAAGTGGAGAAAAGGACAAAGATCAAAAATTGAAGAAACTGAATGGGTAAGATCATGTTCTTTCTTTCCATAACCATTGAAGGGTTCTTTTTCTTCTCATTTTTAATTGGAAACTTTTTTCATGAAGAAAATTGTTTTCTAAACTAGTTGCATCCTGTTAGTTTTTTATATTCAAAGCAGTGCTTGTTTGTATTAGGTTACTCTAGTTGACCTCAGGTCCTCAAACACTGTTTGGAACAAGATTGGCTGAGAATTTGTCATGAGTAATCCTCAAAATGACATTGAACTGTTGTGTGTACTCTTAAGATGACACCAGCCTTGTTAGGTTATATCATGATGCATTTGTTGGACCATATACTACTTAAATAAGCAAAAGGCCACACTAGAAAGGCTCAGCTTAATTACTTGGGTTCCGTAGCCTGAAGTCTTCTATTCGACAACAGTTCTTGCTTTGAATAATTCTTCTTCTGCCTTTGAATAGTTCTTGTGATGCTGATTCTTGTTTCTTTTCGGCCATTGTGTTCAACAATGCTTTTGGGAAGGCACAGAGACTTAACGGAGTTTGCTTAGTTTAAAAAACAATAATGAGAAGAATATATTTAACGAAAGTGATGTACTTTGAGATAGTAGGAATCCCCTTTCTTGGCATTTGGCTTTTCACCAATCTGATGATATAAACTGGAATGGATATGTCCTAAATTAGAACTTCTCCTTTGTGTATGAAGCTTAAAGTCATCAATTCTCGCTGCAAATTTTGGTTTAGCTGGACTGAAAGTGCTTTGTTCATTTCTGCTATGATAGTTACTTCAGGATTCAGGCCTTGTAGACAAAATGACTCCAAGAAGTATTTAGTTTAGGGTTTCTTGGTCGGATCTTATGATACACTTTCTTTCTAGAGTATCTTGTTAACACATTGAGATTCTACTCTGTGTGTGTTTATTATATGTACCACATTTACCTTAATATTGGTATTCTCATTTGTTTGCAACATGTGAAGCAAGAGTAATGTGGCCTCACATTAGTTTTTACACCTGTAGTGCTTAAATATTCTTCTTTTTTTTTTTGCCTAAACAGTTCTGATTTTAGCAGCCGACATGGTAGGGAGCTTTCATCAGAATCGAGTGATGATGATTATGATGAGGTAAGAACTCAGATTCTTCTCACTTCTGCATTGATGTTATACACTCTTTGCATAAACTTGTGCAATGTTGATAGTTGTGCCTTTCTTGTTGCAACCTTTTTTTTCACATTTTATCAGGTGGAAAAACAACTGGGAATTTCAAGCCAACGGCTTGAAGAGCTTCAAAATCAGGTTTGCATAACTTTTGGATTCTGAATCGTCAGAGAAATTCATGTACATGTTAAGCTACCAATTAGTTCAGTATGGTTATTTGCGTCTGATAACCAAACACTTGTTTCACAAATGTGCAAAACTAGGGTGCGTCACATATTGACTGGGTTGTAAAAGCTTGATAGGACTACATGGGTGCAGTGATGATACAATTGTACTTGCAGAATAAACTCAGTAAAGTTGTATATGCAAGTGTTCTATTATTTGCGTATGCAGCAAAAATTTCTTTGCATCATGTGTCAGTTGATCGAAAATTGATATCAAATTAAAACATTTGCTACCTATGTATTACCCTTATTGAGGGTGGTATTTTTGACTCCAGCATTTGAATTGCCTACATAGGAATACATTCTTGAAATGAGAAAAGATATAGTCGTGACTCGTAACTACAGACTTTTGACTTCCTATATCTGTTTGTCATATGATTAGCTCAATTTTCGAGTGGTCTACTTGTTGTTTTGTGAAACTCTTTATTTTTTCTGCGTGTCTACATGTTGGAAAGCTTTTTGAGCCCCTGTTCATCCGTCACCTAGTCATGGTTTTTGAAACATCTGCTATCTTTGTGGTACGCCTTGCCAGATATCTGACATGGAAGCATTGGCAGAGGAGAAACGACAACTTATTACAAACTTTCAGGAGAAATCGCAGGTTTTTTTGCTTCTGGCTTTTTGCCTGGATCATAGGAATGCCTTTCGTGTTATGTCACTACTTCAAGAAAGAAAGTTTTGCATGTCATCTCAAATTTTAGTTACTTTGAATTGTACTCTGATTGCAGAAATTGGAGGATGCATTGACTGCTGCCAAGAAGCTTTCCTCTCACCGTCAGATGCAATTAACAAAGGTAATTGCCTAATAAACTGTTTCAGTACCCCATTAGTTAAGCTTCTGGAACTTTGTTTGGAGATGATAGATGCATACTTTACAATTTGCACAGCTTCATAGATCTTTTCTGCACGTAAAGAACTACAACGAAAGGTTTAAAAGTGCTGAACAGGAACTCCAGGTCGGTCTCTCCACCCTATTTACATACTGTTGGTTCAAATGAGAAGCCTCTGCGTCTAGATTATGTCATTATTTTCTCTTTTAGCATCTAAAAATCATTTTGTGAGCTTGTGTTTTTTTCCCTTAGTTGTAGACCACTGCTAAAGAACCCCTCGTTCAAGCATTCCCCTTCGGAGGATACCAAAGGAGACCGACAACATTTAAAATAAGTGCAGTCTATGTTGATGCCACTAGCCCAACCCAACCTCTGCTTTTGAAATTCAAACCATCCGGATCTCTGGGAAAGATGAAGATGTTGTCGTTTCACAGATGTGCAGAAGCCCCATAACCAGGATCCACTCCCTTCTGGTCTCTTCCTTAGGTCCACCTTCTTTCAATTTCTCACCTCCTGGATCAAATTCCAGAAGAATCTTCCCAAGATCAACCAGCACTGGAAACAATGTTACATGGACTCTTCTGAAAGTATGAACCACCGATGTTGGACACTTGACACTCAAATGTATGTACCGTGTCCAACTTTTTTAGTTGGACATTCATCTAGCAAGCACATATACATTCAATTTTGCCATCACCTATTCAGATAACTCCTTTAAATGGAGATTAGATGAATCCCGCACTTGGGCAATACTGGCACCCCGCACCCTTACTCGATTCCTAGCATAGCTGGATCTGGTTACTGGTTTTGGTATGCACACCCATTGCTTGCTTCCTTAAGGCTATAAAGTCAAATTTCAAGAACCTTTCCCCATTGTTGCTCCGACACACACAGTCCAAACATCTAGACCCCACTCTCAAACAGCCTACCGGACCAGGTCTAATACGTGAGGAAGACTCCGCCGTTCTTCTGCTCATCTAGATAGACTTTACGTTATGGCACACGACGTAATTAGTGTTGGTTTAAGCAGGAAAAGAGAAGACTTCAACCCAAAATCACACTTCATACATGAACTGATATAACTGCGTTCTGGGGTTACGTGCAATTTATTTCCTTAACTATTTATTTCATGCAGTCTCTTGTAGATGTGACAATGAAAGAGGTGGATACTGGCAATGATATGGGTGGAAGGGGCAATGCTCGACAGCACAGTGGGGACTAATAGCCATTTTGCATTTAACGGGCACTAATGTGAATCCTTTTTATGTATTCAGGTTTTGTGTTAAAGCTTATTTTTTCTTTCGGTGTATTGTATGCTCAAACCTTATTTCTGACATTTCATTAGAGAGACTATTGGCATATTTAGCATCATCCATTGAATTGGATAGTATTGAAGAACCTGAATCCCAATTGAAAAATAAGAAATTCCATCATATCCCTCTGTTGTGTATAAAATTAACTGCTACCAATCCAATCGCCTCAATTTAAGCTGAGAAACAATTCCCCATTGGTATCAAATGGTTATCTATCAAGTGGGGAAAATCCTATTTTAAAACAAAAGATTAGACTCCCACTTTGTAAGAACAGACTAACAGGGTCAGCTACCCAGTTACTGTATAGGTAGATCACATCCTTTCTGTTTTTTTTTTTTTTACCTCTGGTTTGCTGAGTTTTGCTTTTGTTGTTAGTTACATATTGTCAAACGTTCCGTGAATCTATGAAGCTTTCTTGGGCTCCTATACAAAAAACAAAAATACAGGTCAAATGAAGAAAACTTGGTTCTGAGTATGGGAGCATTGGAGATCTGTAGATGGTGTGTGAATGCTAAGATGTGTGGGAGTGTGTTGTCAAAAGCCCTGTTTGGATTAACCAAGAAAAAGAGGAAAGTGAAAGAGAAAGAGAAAGAGAAAGAGAGAGAAAAAGAAAGTGCTGGGTTCTGAACTACTATAAGAAAACCTCTAAGACTAGGGTCCAAGTTGTCAAGCAAACAGGAAACTCTTTCGGTGCACCCTTTTCTATCTTTGTGAGCAAATTTTGGTTATGGATGGGTTCTATGTGACCTTATATCTCAATTTGGCAATTTCAAGATCTATGTGGCTTACACTGTACTGATATTTCTTCTCTTTGAATACATTTTACGGTCTGCAATTAGTATTGTTGGGTATCGTTCGCTGTCGTGATAACAAGAGCTTTATGCCCACTGGATTTTTTGGCTACAGGTTAGGATCACAAGAATCAGCCTTCGAGAGATTTTGGAATATTTATCTACTAACCACTCTCTCCTGAAAACTCGATATAAGTCACAGTTCGGTGGACGTACTGAATATGTTATAACCATTACAAAATATTAATATCAGATATTGCGTTGGATGTTTCAATGAATAATTTTTAATGGAGTTATATATCTGTTGGAAAATCAACTTAATTATCTTATCTCCAAAAGAATTTGTTTTATAAAAGGGAAAGCTACGTTGATGTAATATTAAAATAAGATTGTTAGGGGCCACAACAGGATATAGGTGGAATTGTGGACAGATGGGCTAATTTGCTAGTAAGGAAAATGTTAACCGCAACCTAATTTGTTTTATGGCCTTTTTATCCCATGTGTGAAAAAGTACAAATGAACATAAAGGTGTCTTCAAAAAAGTGTGAAAAATGCATTGAAAAGTTACTATTACTATTTTGTATATTTTCTTGTAGTTATCACTTGATATTAGGCCAATATTTTTCACCTACCATTAGCCATTACTAGGGTTGGGGTAGGTCGGTTCGGTCCAATATTTTTATAGTTCGATTCGTTCGTTCATTTTTTTTCAAATCGATCCTGACTAATTTATTTTTTGTTCGGAGTAGAGTCAAATTCTTTTTGAGATTTTGAAGATTTTGGTCTGACCCAAATAGGCCATGTTAAAAATTAATTTTAGGCCTGTTCGGCCCAAATTTACTACTAATATAAAAAAATATATTGTCAAATGGGCTTCTATTTGATTCTTTTTTCATCAAATATCAAATTGGTCAACTTTAAGAAAAAATTTCACCTATTTTTCACCCAAATAGTAAAAATTACATAATCACAAAAGCCGAACACATCACTAATTTTCGGTTCGGTCAAAGTCTGTTCAGTTCAGTACCATTCGGTCCACTATCGATTTGGTTCGGTCCGATCTAATTTTAGAAAATCAAGACCGAATCGAATATGTTTTAAAAAAAATTCATGAATCAAGACCGACCGAAGACTGAAACCGAATGGTCAATTTTTTCGATCGGTTCGTTTTTTTCTATTTTTCTTTCACCTTGAGTACTTATTTGAGGAAAGAAAATATGATAGATGTGGATATTTTTATAATTAATAATAATATTTTCGTTAACGGAAGTTGGATATATATAGAATAAGAGAAGATATGAATAGAAAGAAGAATGAATTTTTTTTATCCGCTAAGCAAATAAATTAATGCTTCAGATATTGTATTTGGAGTTTAAAAAAAAAACAAATTTTGAATAGAACAAGTTGGATAGTGATAGACAATAAATCTTTTTTAATAAAAATGCCCAGAATTGATGGAGATGAGCTTAACATTTGCGACCCGTCATTATCATTGGGGCAAATCTGTCAACCAGACAACGGTCCAAAAATACCACAAAACGCCAAAAAGAAAGAAAATGAAGATAAAATCCAATCTTCACAATTTTCACAAAAATAGGACATGAAAAAGCATACAATGGATAATTGGATGATAATAATAATAATAAAACAAACACACACTTTTTCCTGATGCCCCTTTTTACCCCTCTACATATAAATATAGATATTTAAACAACCAAAATTCCAACCCTACCCCCCTATCAGAACTTTAGAGTGATTTCACTTCCATTGCTCTCTTCCCCTTTCCTCTCTCCTCCACCACCATTCTCACCGCCGCTTTCTCCGGCCTTCCAACTTCCCCCGCTGTCTGACTTCCCGCCTTCCATGCTTTCCGACCGGTCTCCTCCCCCCCTCACGTCAGATTCCGGCGATGTCTGCTGGTGATACATGTGGAGCTGCTGGTGGAGGGTGTGGTGGTGCAACTGTGGTGGTGGCCCGGGATAAAACTCTTGGGGAACCGGCGGTGCACAGTAGTGTGCTGACCCGTGGCTTGTCGGGTGTGCGCCGTAAAGGGTATGTGGCGCTCCGCCGTGAGCGGCGGCGTACTCCGGTGGGACCCATATGCCACCTAGGACTACTAGCTGGGGTGTTGGAGCGCCTGCTGCTTGTGGGGTTGGACTTGGTCGTCTGGTGTGAAGTCTATATTTCTGCATATGCATGCACAAGATATATAATTATCATTCACATATATATTGTGTATGATATATATATATATATATATGTATGCAGATATATAATGCTCAGGATATGTTATGTATAGTACTACATATTTGAGAATATGCAGAGCATACATTTGCAGTGTTTCTGTACACAAATTTTATTTGCGAAATATGAAGAAGGACAAAAAGATCAGTATGTCTGCATGTATGAGAGAGAGAGAGAGAGGGAACCTGCAGGTGGCTTTTAACTTCATCATTGGTCAAACCGTCAACCTTCATCAGCTCCCTGATTTGCTTTGGTGTGGCCACTGGAAACATCACCCACCAAGAAAATAAAATAATTTTTTAAGCCGACCCCAAATAATTTTTGAGAAAAAAAGTGCATTTGTAATCATCACTACTATCATTGTAGTTATTGGCTACCATCTACCATTATAATTAAGGTCCAGTGGTATTTACTATAAGATAGAAAAATAATTTTCAAAAGTTTATTCTCCCAAAAAGTTTTTATAAAAATGATGTGACAAGAATTTCTTTTTAATTGTAATTCGTGTGTTAGATGCTTTGTTATTCAATGGAAGTATGGCAAAAATCAAAGGTCATCATTTTGTTTAGAAATTCTATATAAAAA
>JABCMJ010076168.1:0-10528 GCA_014822125.1 Arbutus unedo
CCGTAATATTCCCAAAACATATCTTTATTCTTAACAAATTTGTCTTTAACTTCGCTTAGGCCATACACAATGCTTGAGTAAGTCGGATCTGTGGTGCAAATTCTTCATCATTTGGAGCAAGTCTAGCTCCTGGCACACCTTCACTCTCACGTCCACGCATGTATCAACTGTTGCAAATGTGTGTACTTCTTTGATCACACGTGTGTAATTTTAAGGAACAAGGCAGTCACATGTTTTTCGTGTAGTTAATTTTATTTTCCTTAAGTTACTAGCAGTAAATACATTTTGTAGTCCATTTGTGGATAGCGTTGAGGGTAACAGTTTCTTCCGTGAAACCCGAAGAGATTTTGGAAGCAACGATCACAGCCGTTCAATATTTGTATCGGACGATCGTAGTCGGACGGAGCAGAGACCGGATTTGTCGGTGTGAAGGGAAGGACTTAGGAGGAGAAGAAAACTCAATCGCCAACGTGGATCATTCACAAATGAGAAGGCGCCTCTCTCTCTCTCTCTCTCTCTCTCTCTTGATTATCTTTTGTCCAACGTGTCTTTATGATGTTCACAACCCAATTCTAGAATGATCAATTGGGGAAACTATATAATTCCACACATGAACAAAAAGTTGTTTACGTTGTCTAAAAAGGAATTCTTCCGTTTGTAAAAAAATGGACTTGGTGATAAAGGGTTAATTACATTGAACTCCTAAATTAAGGAAAGGAAAGGATTTATAATTAATTCTATCAGTAAAATAAAATATAATTAAATCATGGTATTTAGATCCGAATAGACAACAATATTCATAATTAATTATAACAAACAAGGATATATTTAGAAAGTATAATATTATATGTTTGACTAATTTAATCCTAGCTATTGGAATCGAGTGCGGGTGTGTCAGAAAAAATTTGTAATTACCATTTTCAGAACTTAAAGTCAAAAGTCTAAACTACTAGCTGTTTGTATTATCTATTTTTTTTCCCTTAACGAAGAGGATTTTTTTTAAATATTGGCACACAAATTGATCAAACTGTGAAAATAGAAAATCAAAAAAAAAAAGAGTACACAATAATCATTAAAAATTCAAATTCAATCAAGAATTTACATTCAAGCTTTATTTCCAGACTTTAACTACCTCTAACAAGTCTACAAATTACTGCTACTACTACAAATACTATTACGATTACAACTATTTTTACTTCTACTGCTACGAATTACTACAAAGAGTACTGCTACTTTTATTTCTATGAACTAAATTATTACAAACTAAGAAACAAGAGAAATATTTCTGGTACGAATGTTAGGGTCCTTCTCTTCAATACTGACGAGGGTAAAACTTAAATGAGAAACAGACATGTTTTTCCTCGGATAAATGATTTAGTTCGACAAGGAACTACGATGACATCAGGACACACGTGCCGATCACGTAAAGGTATAGCTGACCATAGAAGGATTGTTCTCACTATATTCAAGCCGAGAAGGCCGAATATGTGACAAACCGATCTCAAGAAGATGACTTAGTAAGTAGTCGACCTGATAAGGGCAGTCCAATGTCTTGCCGATCTAAGAAGGCCGGTTCGAGATGCCATTGACCCGAGAAAGGAGATGGGTGATTATCAATCCAAGATAAAACATACTTCTGAGTAAGTCGGGATACGACACTAAATAGATATAGATGAGAAGTCCACGGTCGATTTAATTGGTATGCGAAGTATTAATTAAATGAAACTCTAATGGAATGAGATAACTACTTGATAGAGATCAAATTAGAGTTATCTCATTAGTGGACAATTAGAGGAGACTCCACTCCAGTTAGTGTCCTAAGAGAATTAGGACAGTTCAAGGGTCTATAAATAAAGTTCCAAGTCAACATAGAAAGGTGAGTACTAATTCACTAGCTAATAGAGAATATTAGCTTGAGTTATATTCATCCTCGTGAGCTTTGCCTGACCTAAGCATCGAAGTGTCTTCTTGCCACAGAGGCAGAGGGTTCTTTGACAGTTTATTGTTTTGTAAATCATAGGTCCACCATATTGAGAGCATTATTTTTTCCGGATAGTGTAGTCCTATCTTTCCTCCCTTATTGTGAAAATCAACCCACCTACAATTGGCGCCGTCTATGGGAATGCTAATATATTACGGCATAAACACCTAAAAAATATCAAGTTAGGGAGAATAACGGGAAGGAGAAATCCAAATCTCCTCCCCCGATTCCTCCAAAGTCAAAGGGACCCCGAAAAGAAATTCCTAAGGTTCCGCCACCAAAGCTGCTAGGAGACAGCCTGGAGAACAAGCATTAGTACCTCCTCCAATCCCACCATTGGCAGCATCGCTCACACCACCAATGGTTGCTCCACTGCCACCAACATTGCCTTTGGCTCTAGTGGGAGAGCATCCAAACCCTTCGCGGGAAGCAGGAAGGTCAAAAACAGGAGATTGGTCCTGAACGCGAACCCAAAATGAGGGAGGAAGAGGATCCCGAACTCACGGTAGGTCTTATTCTAGAACTCGTCGTGACATGGAAGATAGTCAAAGAGATCGGGTCAGGAGATTGAAGATATAAGGTGTGATATGCACCAGATGGAAAGAGAAAATAGAGCTCTCTTACGAGAAAAAGACAACGTTCGGTCTGTCGTATCAGGACGACATGAGCATTCAGAGATTGGTTTTTCGTGTCGAAAGAATCGATGTGGACAGAGTCAGAGACCTCAAGAAGGGGATTAGCATGCAGAAGCCCTATTGAACACGGTTCTTCCACCACCAATCCCACCACTCCCCGACATGCGGGATTGGCTGAACCAACAGGCGGGTGTCGCCCCAAATCATAATCCACAGGTTGTAGCTCTGGTGATACCACCAGTTGTTCAACTCCCTAACATGAGGGCATAGTTGAATCAACAATTTGGTCTGAATCGACCAGAAGATGACAAAACCCAGAGGGAATTACAGCGATTGGCAGTGTCACCACTGTTAGTCCAAATCAAGATGGAAGCCTTACCTAGAAAGTTTGTCGCTCCAAAATTTCCCATCTATAATGGATGAACAGACCTAATGACCCACATCAAGAGGTTCATGAACTCGATGTTGATCTATGCAGGCCAAGACAGCTTGTACTGCAAGATTTTTTCTTTGAGCCTAGGTGAGTCGACTCTAAATTGGTTCCACGCACTCCCTCCAAGATCTATCAACAATTGGAGACAGTTGGTTGACTAAATTATCAAGCGTTTCATCGTAAACCGGGCTTAGAAAAAGTATGTCAATACGCTCCAAGCTATGAGGAAAAGATCCGACGAGGATCTAAGGGAGTATGCAAGCAGGTATTAGGCCACCTATAACGAGATCGGGGATTGCACAGAGAGTTATGCGACTGGCAGGGATTACCGTCCTGAGAACGTTTAAGAGAATCCCTAATTATCATCTCTCCTAGCACTTTATCGAAGTAGATAGGAAGGGTGGAAGAATGTGCCAAGCTGGAGGATGAGAGCCGCAAAGACATAGATCGAGTCTCTAGCCGAGCATACAGGAGTACTATGGTTAGAGAAGTTGAGCTAGCATCGAAAAGGCCAAGAAAGGAGCAAAGATCACCTAGACTTCAGGCGTATAGGCCAATTCCAACGGTATTCAATACCCCAATTTTTAAGATGATCTAACCATTAAAACATGAATCCTTTTACAAGTGGTCACCCGGCTCAATGAGAGAACCCGTGAGACGGGATCCGAACAGAGACTGGTACAATTATCATCGGAATAACAACCATATCATAGAAAAATGCAAGGGCAACCATAGATTAAACGGTTCCTAGAGGGACTAGCTGAAGCCAAACATCTCAGAAGATTCGTTGCCGATCAAGGGCAACCATAGATTCAAGCAACCCCGATAGAGTCAAAGTCTTCTGAGGAGGAATTAATGGTGACAGGAACAATCCATGTTATACATGTTGTTATGCCGACACTAGACTCGAAAGAAGCATGGCTCCAACGATGCCGCGAAGGACACAAACATCATGTTCAGCACCTCAGGCACAAACAAAAAAAACCTAAGAAAAAGATTGAGACAACCATATCCTTTACTGACAAGGATTTAGAAGGGGTCATGCATCCCCACAAAGATGCTTTGGTTATTACGTTGCTCCTCGGCACCATCAACACGGAGAGAATCCGAGTTGACCAGGGCATCTCGACCAAAATTTTGTACTATGATGCCTTCAAAAAGTTCAAGTTGAATAACGCAAATCTGAAGAAGGCCGACATTCCCTTGATAGGGTTCAGTGCGGAAGTAGTCTGGCCACTGGGCTCCATTACCATCCCTGTACGAGTAGGAAAGGTTACACTGGATACTGACTTTTTGGTGGTAGACGTACCATCGGCCTACAATGCAATAGTGGAGAGGACTTGGCTCCATAGGACGGGGGCAATCCCCTCTACATAGCATCAGGTATTGAAGTTTCCAGACAGAAAAAAAAAATCAAATGTGTTTTGAGGAAGTCAAACAATGGCGAGAAGTTGTTATGTGACTTATATTAAACACAAGCCCAAAGTCGAACACGTGAAGACAATCAAAGTTTTAGATTGGCCGACGATAAAGGATATTAGGGGGAATTCAGCCAATCGAGTAGTTGAGAAGCTCAAGCAAATACCAGCGCATGAGTCAGACACAGAGCGGTTCTTTCTCATTGGAGAAGAATTATGTGAACATAATGAGAAAATTCTAATTCAGATTCTCAAAGATCATATAGATGTATTCGCTTGGACACCATAGAATATGCCTAGGGTGAGCTCGGATATCATTTGCCATCAATCGAATGTCGACCCAGTCCACAAACCAGTAATGCAAAAAAGGAGAAGGTTAGCAACTCAACATACAAATGCCGTGATTGAAGAAGTAGATCAGCTGCTTGAGGCAAAAGCGATCCAAGAGGTCTACTACCCGATGTGGTTATCGAACACCATGGTAGTCAAGAAGAATAATGACAAGTGGAAAGTTTGTGTCGATTTTACAAACCTTAACAAAGTCTATCACAAAATGGCTTTCCATTACTAAAGATAGATCAATTGGTGGGTGCTACCGCTGGGCACAAATGCATGACCTTTCTGGATGCATATCGAAGATATCATTAGATCGCCATGTACAAGCTGGACCAACAAAAAACATCATTCATCACCCCCATGCAGTTTGTTTTACTACAAAGTCATGTCATTTGGACTAAGAAATGCTAGGACCACTTATCAAAGGCTGGCCACGATCATGTTCATAGAGCTTCTTGGGAAGAACATTGAAGTATATATCAATGATATGGTGGTCAAATTTGAGGAAGTCGAGATCCATATCGTCGATCTTAGCAAAACTTTCAAGGTGTTGTGGGAATTCAAGTTAAAACTCAACACCTCAAAGTGTGCCTTTGGGGTCAATTTAGGAAATTTTTTGGGACATCTGATCACCAGAAGGGAGATAGAAGCTAACCTCAATTAGATCATAGCTTTGCAAAATATTCAGAGCCCCCAAACCATGAAAGAGGTGCAGAGGTTGACAGGGATGGTAGCAGCTCTTAACAGGTTTATCAGCTGATCATCTAACCGATGTCAACTGTTCATGCAGTTGCTGAGAAAGCAGTCCAAATACACTTGGGGAGAAGAATGTGAGAAAACCTTTCAAGAGATAAAAGTGTATCCGACCACCCCACCATCAATCACAACTCCCAAGAAGGGAGATATTCTGACACTGTATCTTGTCGTATCAAAACACGCGGTAAGTGCAATACTCGTAAAGGATAAAGATGCTGAGCAGATACTGATCTACTATGTGAGCAAGACACTACTTGACTCAGAGACGAGGTATCTACCCTTGGGAAAATTTGATCCTATCCTTGGTTGTGGCTTCCAGAAAGCTGTAGCACTACATTACCAACCAAATACCCGATTAGCGCTATCTTGAGAAAAACGAAACTACCAGGGAGGGTGGCTACTTGGTCTGTCAAGCTCATGGAATATGACATCCAATTTCTTCCAAGGACGGCAATTAAAGGACAAGTCTTGGCAGACTTTATTGCTAAGTTTTCACATGAACAGGTTGAAGAATCATCGGCAATATCAAAAGCAAGATCACTTGAACTAAGGGCACAAGAGGAACACGACTCCGATCAAACTCCCTATTAGTGACTATATGTCGATGGATTTGCCTGTTCTCAAGGATCCGGTGTCAGCATAGTCATCACAGAAGCAGATGGATGTTACTTTGAGCAATCCATCCACTTGAACTTCAGTGCTTCCAACAACGTTGCTGAATATGAAGTACTGATACACGGACTCAAGTGCACACACAATTTGGGGGCAATGGCTATAAAAGTGCATTGCAACTCCCAACTCATGCTCAATCAACTGAACGAAGAATATACCACTAGAGACGAGAACATGACTTCTTATGCCTTGAAGGCAAAGAAAGAGTTGTCAAAATTCAAGGAGACCAGGATGTCCCACATCAGCTCATGGCAGAACGAATGTCACACCACCCGCCGACAAGACCTAAATTCTATCAATGAGGAGTGACCCAACCAACAATGCTTGCTATTCCCAATTGCCTCAACAAAATTTGAATAAAGACAATTAAACAAGATATTTATGTATTATCATCACATCCAACCATACTAGGCAAATTAAGTATCCAAAACACTGTATAAAATATTACAAGTCTCAAGTACTCTATTCTATTGAGTTACCCCAAGCACCCAAACTAACATTTACATAAATAAAAACTATGATCCTCCATAGATAGACAAAAACAACCTCCCACCTAACCTCCGACTGGCACAGTAATAGATTGACCTCTAGCTCAACCCGAATCTGCAACCAAAGGTTACAGGAGAGTGTATGTTAGAATCATAACAAAATGAAAAAATTTATGAACACCTTAGATGATTTGCAGTTTAAACAATAACCTCTTTCAAGTTAACAAAGTAATATGATCATCAACCTTCCCAAAAGAATACATTTCAAAGAATTTAATACTCTTTTTCAAATCTACCACTCCACCTCCATAGGTAATAAGCAGACAAAATAAAAATATAACTCTGCTTTACTCTTGCACAACAACTTATAAAATTACCAAGTATGCCAACGAGTCATTTACCTCATGACCAAGAGTTGAGACGGTACAGTTACCTCACTCACAAGCTCACATATAGTGGCGATGATGAGGGCCATTCTTAATCACCAATGGTAGGTGGTAGAAAGTTAGATTAGTAACCAACCAATAGTGTAAGCAACAACCAAGCATATTGGCAAACAACAACCTACTCTACTAATCAACCAAAGGAAAGCAACAACCAAGCTTGCAAACTATCACATTGGCACAAAAAGCATAAAAAAAAAACTCGATGATACGTGACATCATTTAATCCATTTAAAAGAACATTTATTTCTAAAATAATTCCAAGTTATAAGCAAACCATCTCAAAGAATAGTAAAGAAAACATTGAATTTACTTGTTTCAAATACATAGAAAAGAATCATTTCAATCCATTATGAAGCTATGTACTCTCACCTTACAAAGGTTGGCTTCGCTATCGACTCTAGTCTCTATGCACTAGAGGCTCAATCATGAAAGTCCTTACAATATCTCCACCTAGAATATGAATATGCTACACCTATAAAGTTTAAATCCCATACATATACCCAAATGCGAATGAAATGCATGCAAATGCATAACTCAACCCGACAAGACTCCAATCTTCGAATTTTTAGAATTTTTCTATTCATTTTTTCATAAATCTATTTTTATCCACTAAAATAGAAATATAAAGGAATGCCATGTTAAAAGATTATAATTGTTTGACCTTAGGAAGTATTTTTAAACACTAAAAATTTGCAGAAATTCTGCGTTGTGAGTTTGAGACAGCAGCTCAGTTTATAATTTTTAGAGATTTCCACACTCCAAATTAAGTTCTAAAATTTTTACACAATACACAAGACATGTAAACCTATCTACAGTACAATTGGCATAAAATTGGCCATTCAAAAAATATATTTTCAAAATTTGTCAAATAGAGGGCGGATGTAAGTTTGTAAAAGCTTTGAATCCTCATATTCTCATGTATAACTAATCTTCCAACATAAAATCCTTTTTTTTCTCTTTCAAAATCTAACCATGATTGTAAATACAAGGAAACATATAAAAGATTAACACAACCATTAAAAACTCTTACCTTAGATCAAGAGTGCTACCCCTCTATTTTTCTTGTTGTTGTTGGAGTTCTACAAGTTTCTACTTTTTTACTTCCTCTTCTAACTTTGACAACTCTCTCTCTCTCTCTCTCTCTCTCTCTCTCTCAATGCAGAAAGAGAAATGAGACAACTTAATAGCTTCCCTCTAATGTGATATGATTAAAGGAGTATGAGGTGTTAACATTGTGTAGTCAAGAAAAAATAATAATTAAAAATATCTTAATGATTGAGTTTGATATTTTGTCAAAACTCTCCACTTAGTTCAAAGGAAGAAACTTCTAGGAAGTGTACTTAATGCTTAATCACTACACTAGATGTCATTCATATATCACATCAATGTAAATCCTTAGCAAGTAAAATCTACGCACACATATATGGGCTCCATACTATAATTATTTTATAAATAAACCACTCATTTTAATAAGTGAGTAAATGAATACATATAATTTCTTTTTAATTTATTACTCCGGAATAACTGCAACACCATTAAGAGTAAAAGTATTGTCACCAATAACACATAGTATTTATTTGCTATGTCATGTATGATGAATAGATTAATTGATGAAATGCATATGCATATGATCGGGTCTTATAGCGGGCCCTAGATAAGTAAAGACTGGTCAATATCAGCTGAGTGTCCCTTGTTAAATAGTTGAGTAGGAAACTGAGTTTAAATTCTTAGAAATTTAAAAAGAACGAAAGCATAACATATCTGTGTGTTTAACTTATTATTCAGCTTTATTTAGTTATTCTGCTATGCAGTAATATATTGCTGCATGCTTGGTTATCCTTTTGAGTTTGATTTTCGGATAATGTTCCCTATTGAGTTTAGTTACTCATTTGAGTAACTTCTTTGCCCCTAGCGTTTTGTGTCAGATAGAGACGAGCAGATGGAGTTTCCATCTCAGCAGGAGAAGTTGGTGGTCATCGATGAATAGTTCGACATGGCTGTCATACCTTTAGCTGCTCTGTTATTTGGTTAATTTTAAAAATAAGCAATGTAAACTCAAAAGTGTATTTTTGTCATTTTATTATTAGACTTTGTATTTATTAAAATTCTAACGGAATAAATGAGTTATCCTTTTTATCATTATTTTTACAAATAAAATAATATTAAAAAGATTATATTAACATTGACGAAATTCGAGATGTTACATTAAAATTTTTACCTGGTTGGCTCTATTGTAGAAGATACCTTCCAAATCAGTTTCGGTCTCTAGGAAGATTATTAATACTAGCCAAGGGTTTTGCTCTATTTGTAGTTCCTCTCTTGAAACATCGAATCATCTACTATTGTTGTGCCATGCCTCATGGTTTGTTTGGTCAAATATCATCAATTTTATGGGATCTCCATTGGTTTGTCCTAACTCGATGGATTCTTTACGCAGATGGTGATTTTTTATAATGTGGCCAAAATTGAAGAAATTAATGTCGGATGCAACACTATTTTTTTGAACAATTTAATTTCCAGAAGTAGAACTGTGGTAAATTGATTGTTTTGGTTTAGAGGAAAGTCATGAGTTGGGTAAAGGCAAAAGTGAAATTGAAGGAAATTTGCGAAGTAGTCGCATTCGATCGAGAGTCGGATACACCAACTTGGAAAGAAAGAGTTCCCAGAACAGACTTATCGTAAGTAGGTAATTAATCTCCTATGATTGAAATTTCCCTATCTTTGAAAGCTTTCTCAGAATAAGAAAATCCGGCTCTGCTGCATTAGTATTCATTTTTAGTTTCGAAAGAAAGTAATCTTCCCTCATCTTACGCAGTGCTTAGCTTAGGTCAACTAACCGGACCTTATTGAGATAGCTTTCTTAAGGTGTCCTACATATCATGCTTTCCATGCTATGTGCTTCCTCCAATACTAGAATTGGGGCTGCCTTATATAGTCAAGCATGTTCCTCAAAAACGAATCTTGGTGAATCCATGATTCCAATCCTCTTCGACGGAAGCTAGAAATCTATGACTTCCGGGCTCAACCTTTTGCTTTCTTAGCCACTCAAATTTTTTATATTCCCTTTTATTTCTCATCAAACGAATGCCATCTTCTTATGAAAATCCTAGCTACTCTTAGCATGATATTGGGAGAGATGAGTTTATCAAAAATTTCAAAGGGATGAGAAGAATTAGGTCTTGAGAAATTCTCTTATGGTGATTTTGATGTGAAAACAGATGCTCTTCAAAGGGATGAGGTGGAGATGGAGCTGGATGAACGATGTATTTTGTAGCGCATGATGATTAATACCACGAATAGTGTCCGTCTTATTTGAATGTATAGGTGATTGTGGTGTTAGTCTTTTAGGTTTTTCTTTTCCGA
>JABCMJ010076240.1:0-10792 GCA_014822125.1 Arbutus unedo
CCTTTCACGTGGCTTTGAGCTGGAAATGGTATGAAAACTGCATGGGGCTTTTCTTCACACCTACTGCCATTGCACCCCTCTCTCTCTCTCTCTCTCTCTCTCTCTCTCTCTCTCTCTATAGAGTTTGTGTGTTTTTGGGTGGTGAAGGTACTACCGTCCACCTATAAATAAGACATCTTGTTTGATTCATATGTCTGGATTATTTGTTCGAGAAAATATTCTGTGTATTATTTAGGGAAAATTATTGACCAAAAAATTTATGAAAAGATGGTGTTCAGTTCCAAAATTTGATGTCGTCGCATTTTTTATCCGTGTTATTCAAAAAAAAAAAAAAATATTTGTGATCGGTGCCAACTTGGTAAGAATTTATTTTTTTTGTTGTGATCCATTTTGAAAATAAAGCGAACAAAATTATAACGTATTATCCGCACTATAGAAAACTATAATGAAATTCCCTGAATCCGTGGGACAAGAATATGAAATACTTAGAAAATGAAGGAAGATGGTGCTTGCTGTAGCTGGGGTTGATAAAGAGGTTTTATTTTTAAATAGAAAATGATAAAAAAAATATCACCAAGAAGCTGTGACGGTGACAATGAATATTTTATTCAATTTTTATTCTAAAATTAAAATGTCAAATGGATGCAAAAATTCAACTCAATTATCTTTTAAAATGTCAATCGGATGCAGAAAAAGACAGTCTAAGTATTTATCAAAAATTATTTTAATTATTGAGATGATTAAGCGTGCTATAAACTTAGATTTTAATGTATATTTTAATCGACATATTCTATTATATAAGGAAAATGTTATGGGTATTAACTAATTGTATAAATTATGTACAGATGTGAGGTGACAGCCCGTCTCTGTCTTCCACCCACTTGTCTACCCTCTCTCTCTCTCTCACACACACACAATTATTATTTTTATTTTTCAATTTTTGTATTTATTTAATTTTTTTGTAATTTTTTATTTTACATGAATTTTTTTATAAATTATTGATTCATATTGATAAAAAAAAATATAGAAGTATAATTGTTTGTCTAAAAGTTACAAAAAAAATTCACTAAGGGTAAAAAATAAACTTAAACAAAGCCTATTTCTACTTAATTTTTTTATCTTTTATGATTTTTTAATTTTTTAACATAATTTTTTATTTTTCTAAAACATCTCATCGAGACGAACCGATAACTAATAAAATATTAATGCAAAACAAAAAGATATAAAAAAATTCAAATATACTTATTTGAAATTTCAAATATAAAAAAAATTATTATTTTATCTCGACGAGATAAGACTTATTTGAAATAAAACCTTGCATGAATTTTTTTATATTTTTTTAAATTTTCAAATAAGGCTTATTTGAATTTTATTTTTATTTTTTATTTTGTATTAGTTATTGATTTGTCTCGATGAGATGTTTCAAAGCTTATTTGAAAATTTTTATCAGTTATTGATTCGTCTCGACGAAATGCTTCAAATAAGGCTTATCAAATAAGCCTTATTCGAATTTTTTTTATATTTTTGGTTGTGCATTAATTTTTATTAGTTATTAGTTCGTCTCAACGACATGTTTTAAAAAAGTAAAAAATTATGTTCAAAAACTAAAAATAAATCATAGAAGACAAAAATAAGTCAAAACAAACCACCTTTAGACTTGTTTTTTTGCTTTTAGTTAATATTGTTGTAACTTTTATAACAAAAAGTATACTTTTAAAAAAAATTTCATCAAAACGAGCCAATAATTTATAAAAAAATCTATACAAAACAAAAAATTAAAAAAACAATTGAATAAATACAAAAATAAAAAATAAGAATAATATGTCAAAAATATGAGAAGGGGAGAGGAGGTTAAGTGGCTGAGAGAGAGAGAGAGAGAGAGAGAGAGAGAGAGGCAAGTGGGTACAGATGATTAGTACCTAGAGCATTTTTTATTATATAATGACTCGAATCATTAAGGAGGAATGAAGGTGAGACGGTAACCTACAAACTACACGATGCAAGGAAACTGTCTCTTTTGTTATGAGTTTTAACAAAGGCTATTTTGATTTGACATATGTAACAAAAACTAAAAGTGATGAGCTCGGTTTGGATTCTAGATCGACCAGCGATAATTACGCTCTCCAAATCAACTAAGGCCTCCCGAACTAAGGGAAAATTACCCAATCTGCTGTGTGCAACACCGATCAATAGGTTTCTGCCTTAGTCGGCCAATATCCGCTCAAACACAGATACCATACCTCAGTCGCCTAGAGCGAGCAAGCATCTCTGATTGCTAGAGAGATCTCAGGGACTGCATCACTAACCACTCGGCATCCCGAAGATTATGCCCAGAATTCGGGTGGCAATATTCCCAAATTGAAATGCGGGCACCATTGGCAGCGAAACTTCCTCCCCAGATTGATCCTTTCTTCGAGACATTAAAACCCACCCTTGGCCATGAGACGAGGTATGGTTTCATCTCTACCATCAATATGCACTCGATTCTACCTCTACGCATTCTAACTAGATTGTCAAAAGGTCCTTGGCTAGACAACCATCCCTAGTCACCAAACTTGTGTGCGGAAGCCAAAAGCATGAGCACAGAGCATGTTACAATTTTTTGACATCATCAGTTTGGCGTTGTCTATGAAAATGACTTTCTCGCTTAAACATATTTAGCTATGTACCAAAAACAATGGTGACTACCAGGTCCAGACGTGAGGGCAATGCCTTTAGCAAAGGAGGCAAAGGACAGGACACTAATGCCCCCAAGGAGATAATCCGCTGCAGTTGCAGATGTAGAATCTCACTAAATTGGTGACGACTTTGGTGTCATAAGATGAGATCTTGGTGCGTCTGTTGTGCGTGAACAACCCCCCCCCCCCCCCCCCCCCCACACACACACACCCCCCAAAGGTGGATCCATCGGTAGAAGAACCGCGGGAGGAGCTCGATGGTCAGAGGACTGATGGTGTGCAGGTAAAAGAAGATGTCAATAGCCACTCCAGTATGAGAAGAGAAGACACTTGATAGAGGCCAAATAGGATGCAGCTGAGGATTCCGTGACACAAGAGGCACAAATCAAGGAACTCATAGAGAAGCTCGAGGGTGTCATGAAGCAAATACAGGTGAAGGGGCAAGGAGACGATGAGGGGAGATACCAAAAGCGAGTATGCCATACACAGAAGCAATAATAGCTAGGTCACTCTCTTCAAAGTTCAAAAGCCTTCAGATGGATTTATTCAATGGCTCCAGGGAATCACTAGACCATTTGAAGAAATACAATGCCTTCATGACCTTGAATGTAGTCCCGAATGAAGTAATGTGTCGAGCTCTCTCTGACCTTTTGAGAGGCGCAGCTTAGGCCTGGTTTGGAAAACGCAAGACCAGATCGGTCGACAGTTTTGAAAAATTGATCCAACATTTTATCAATGACTTTTACAATGGTTGTCGCCCTCATCGTCTAGCCACTTATCCACTAAACGTCAAGCAACACCGGGATGACTCATTGCGAGACTATCTCAAAATGGATACAAAAATTCAAGTCAAACATCTTTTAACCACTACCTCTGTTTATGCAAAAAGGGACGGTCTAATTATTTATTAAAAATTATTTTAATTAATGAGATGCTTAAGCGTGCAATCAACTTAAATTTTTATGAGTATTTTAATTGACGAATCCTATGATGTAATGAGTCGAATCATTAAGGCCATGTTCAGTTAGAAGGAAAGAAAAGGGGAAAAAATACGAGAATATTTAGCTTTCTTGTATTTTTTATGTGTTCAGTTAGTGAGAAAGTTAAGGGACTCACGTCTCTAACTTTTCCAGTGGGATTAGTTTTTCCTAAAACATGTCCTGCAAAAACCACAAGATTTTGTGAGAATCTTACTTTTACACTACTTACTTAAATAATTAAACCATTGATTTTTAACTTTTTCACACATTTTTTTATCAAATGAACACAAAAAAAAAAAAAAAAAACTTTTCATTTTCTTTTACTTCACTTCATTAAAACTTTCTCAAGAATAATTTCTTCGCATTAATTTTGTGACAAATGAACGGAGTCTAAAGAGGAATCTAGGTGAGCCAGTAACCTACAAATTGCACTATGCAAACAAACTGTCTCTTTTTTTGTGAGTTTTAACAACAACTATATTGATTTGACGTAACAAAAACTAAAAGTGATAAGCCCGGTTTGAACTCTGGGCCGATCAGCTACTTATACACTCTCTAGATCAACTAGAGTCTTCTAAATTTAGGGAGAATTGCTAGATATGCTCTATGCGACATCGATCGCTAGGCCTTTGCCCTAGTTAGCCAATATCCGCTCGGGCGTCGATCCTATACCCCAGTCGCCCAGAGAGAGTAGTCGCACATGATTGCTTGGGCGATTGTAGGGATTACACTACTGACTGCTCGACATCCCAAAGATTCTGCCCACGATTGAGGTGACAATCTTTGCGAATTGGAATGCATGCAACGTGGTAGTGAGACTTCCACTCCAAATTGATCCTTTCCTCGAGACATTAAAGCCCATCTCCCACCACGAGACTAGGTATGGTTTCATCTCAGCCATCAATACGTACTCGATTATCCTACCTCTACGCTTTCTAACTTCATTGTTAGAGGGTCTTTGGCCGGACAACCAACCTACAGTCACCACTCGTGTGTAGGGGCTAGAAGCGGGAGCTTGGAGCGTGTTACCATTTTTCAACATCATTAGTTTGACGCTGTTTGTGGAAATGACTTTCTCGCTTAAACAAATTTAATTGATCTACCGAAAGTGATGGTGACTACCAAGTCCACAACTGAGGGCAATGCCTCCGTTGATAGAATGCTAACTCCCCCTAAGGAAATAATCCACTTGAGTTACAGATGCAGAATCTCACTAAATTGGTGACGACTTTGGTGTAACAAAATGAGATATTGGTGTGGCAGTTATACATGCCCCCCCCCCCCCCCCCCCCCGATCCATTGGTAAAAGAACCGTAGGAAGAGCGTGATGATCAAATATCTAATGGTGGGCAGGCAGGAAAAGCGGTCAACAGCCACACTGGCAGGAGAGGAAAAGACGCCCGCTAGAGGCCAGACATGATGGGACTAACTAAGGATTTTGCGGCACACGGAGCGGAAATCAAGAAACTCAAGGAGAAGCTCAAGAGTGCCATGAAGCAAATAGAGAGAAGCGACAAGGAGGTAGTGAGGGGAGACACCAAAACCAAGCATGCCATTCAGAGAGGCGATAATGGCTATGCCACTCCCTGCAATGTTCAGAACCCCTCATATGGATTTGTTCGATGGCTCCAGGGATCCTCTGAACCATTTGGAGAAATAAAATGCCTTATTGGCCTTGCAAGCAGTCTTGGATGAAGTCGTGTGTTTCACTTTCCCTAACACTGTATCGGTCGATAGGTTCGAACAATTGATCCAACAGTTCATCAACCACTTTTTACAACGGTCACCACCTTTGTCGTCCAACCACTTATTTGCTGAACATCAAGCAACACAAGTACAAGTCGTTGTGAGACTATCTCAAGCATTTCAACAATAAGGCACTCTATGTGGATGAGGTGGACGACAAGATAACACTCATAGCTTCCATGAGAGGATTTCAGCAAACCCAGTTCTTCTACCACTCGTTAGAAAGGCCAACAATGACAATGGTTGAGTTAATGGTGAGGGCTCAGCAACACAAGAATGCAAAGGATGTCATCGCTGCACGTCGTGGCAGAGTAGAAGAGGTTGGCAAGAGGAAGCCCGAGCCAGAAATCACTAGACAACATGATAGAAAAGAGCCTATGAGGAGGCAAGAAGAGAAAAAAAATCCAAAAGAGGTTTGACAGATTCACTCCGCTAACTATTCCAGTAGAGCATGTCCTAATACAGTAGCTAATGATCCAGAGAAGCGTTGGTCAAAGAAACTCAAGTTAGACTCAGGGAGGAGAGCTGAGAGAAAGTACTACCGATTCTATCATGATCATAGCCATAATATGATCGATTGTTTTGATCTAAAAAGACATATTGAGGAGTTGGTTTAAAGAAGGAGACTGAACCGATTCGCGGCAAGGCATTAGAATTTGGTGAGCTACATCGGGTTGAGCAAGAGAGATAGGCCGAGGGTAAGGAAGAATGCCCTCAAGATGAAAAATTGGAGCCCATCTAGCAAATAGGTGAAAAAAGGATGATATCGGGAGGGTTTGTCGGAGGAGGAAAAACTAGCTCGTCCAAGGAGGCCCTCTAAAAAAGGCTAAAGACAGAGGGGAGGCAAAGATAATGATGGTAGGCAAGCCACAAAGGGAAAGGAAGCTAGAAGAGCTGCCGATAAGTTTCACTGAGGAGGATGCCAAGGGGGTTTAGCACCCTCACGATGACCCCTTGGTCATAACGGCCGTAGTAAGGAATGATTTGATGAGCAGGGTGTTGATGGACAGCAGGATTCGGCCGACGTCCTTTTCATAATGGCATTCAAAAAAATGGATATCGAGACTGACTAACTACAACCCGTGCACTCACCACTAGTTACTTCTCAGGTGAATGAGTTTAGCTCTACGGATTAGTAGAATTACTGGTCACACTCAGCATGGCCCCAAAGCAGACAACCAAGATGGTCAGATGTTTAGTAGTGGATTAACCTTCGGTCTACAATGCCATCTTGGGAAAATCACCCTTAATAGCATAAGGGCGATCACCTATGTTTGTCACCTAGTGGTCATGTTCCCGACGAGGAATGGGAACAGGAAACAACAGGTAGATTAGACTGTGGATAGAGAGTGCTATGTGGACACCCTCAAAGAAAGAGGGCCTTAGGAAATATTGGTGATTGATGCATTGGAGGTAAGAGATTAGGTGGAAAAAAAAACATGGGGAACCAGTAGAGGCACTAGAATTAGTGCAATTGGAGGAGGGAAGGGAGGATAAGGTGGCGCGAATTGGAAGGGGCCTCCCCTCCATTTTGAATAGTTCGTTGGTTCAGTTCCTCAGGGACAACGTATTTGCCTAGTCATATGAGTACATGAGGGGGATCGATCCTCGTGCCATGTCACACCATCTCCACGTAGATCCAGGTTTTCGTCCAATCAAACAAAAGCTAAAGGTCTATGGTGGTGAGAAGAGGAAGGCAATAGAGGATGAGTGGCAATATTGGACAACGTCAACTTCATCCGCGCGGTACAGTATTCAGATTGGATGGCTAACATTGTTCTGGGGGAGAAACAAAACGACAAGTGGAGACTGTGCGTGGACTTCAAGGACCTGAACAAGGCATGCCCGTAGGACAACTATCTGTTGCCCAGGATAAATCAGTTGATGGATTCAACCTCAGCTCACGAGCTGCTCAACTTTATGGATGCATTATCGAGAAGGATCAAATTTTGACTAACCCAGCTATTCAGAAGAAGACTGCCTTCATTATCGAACGAGGGCTATTTGGTTGTAAAGTAATTCCGTTCGAGTTGAAAAACGCTAGGGCCGCATATCAATGCCTCGCCAACAGAATGTTCAAGTACCAAATTGAGAGGAACATGGAGGTATACAAAGATGACATGCTAACGAAGAGTAATGTCATCGCCAACCACTTGATCGACATGGGAGAGACCTTCGAGGTACTGAGCAAATACAGAATGAAGCTAAATCAGACCAAATGTGCCTTTTCAATAATGACATGTTTTAAGGACTTTACAAAAATATTAGATTTTACAAACTTTCACCGAGAGACCAGAAAGTTTTAAGCACTTTCACCAACGGCATCAAAAAAACCAGAAAGTTTTAAGCACTTTCAGTCCAGAAGAGGAGAGGCAGTCTTCTCCAATGCTTCTCTTGGATTAGAATGAGTGGGATTCAGGATTCAAAAAGTATAAAATCTCGTCGGTAGATTTTAGAGACTTTCACCGGCAACATCACCGAGAGATCAGAAAATTTTAAACGCTTTCACCGACAGTATCACCAAGCGATCGGTAGATTTTAGAGACTTTCAGTGGCGGCATCACAAAGAGACCAATCATGGGTGACCATAACATTGACCTATGACCATATAAACATTACATGATTTGTTCTAGACCCGAACATCATGAAGAATCAAATAGAATAACTAATAACGTGCAGAAGATTCAGAATTTTTTTTGAGTTTTTACCAAGGTCACTCGAGCGTCAAAAGCATGCCCACTATCTCAAAAAATTTTAAGAGCTTGCCCCAACGACCTCTTTCATTTTCTGCTCATTCCAAAACATCAACAGGGAATCTATAGACCATCTATTTCATCAAAACATGTTCAGATTCATCCAAAAACATCATAGAATCACTTACCATTCACACATCCAAACCCGAGTTTAACACAGAAACTATGATACAAAACATAATTAACACTCCTAAACCCGAGTTTAACAAGAATCCTACCTCGAATACGGCGATCTCACAAATCCTAGCACATTGCAATTCTTTTGATTCGTCCAGGAATGTACCAATACCGAGTTTGATCTACGCTTTCGAGACCCAAATCGATCCTCTTTCCTCACATTCTTCAAGGATCAAGAAAAGAATCACACACACACACACACTCTCTCTCTCTCTCTCTCTCTCTCTCTCTCTCTCTCTCGATTCAACACTCGGGAAGATTGTAAGGGAGCTCTTTAGGGTTTCGTACATTCACTAATTTGTCAGAATAACTTAATCAAGTTATACCCTGCTTATATATTAAATTACCGACAAATTAGACTTTAACTCCAAAGTTTCATTCAATCTCAAACTAAATACCAACTTTTCAAAAAATTTAATATATCCATAACTATTGAATTAGGATGAATAATTAAAATCCAAAATCGAAATGGTCTTCACAACTTTCTTCCCAAAATAACATAGGATATGCTTACATAATGTATAGAGGAGAAAAGCAAAGTATTCTCTATATGTTACTTCACCAATCCCCTTTTCAATCACAATGAAATTACCATAAGCACTTTGCGAGATGGTGAAATCAGAGGGAAAAGGGGCCGATGGACTAACAATATTGAATTGTGGGCCAAAAGGGATGAGCCCAAGCAGCTAGGAGACGTCTATTATAGTTGGGCTAGAATCCCACATTTAAATCGAAAGAAGTTAAAATATGGGTCCCAAAAAGTTAGTACAGTCTCTATAAGATAGGGTTCTTAGAGAATCCTTCTTTGAAGCATGTGAATAATCCTCCTTAGCCGTATCTGTTCAAGATGAGGTCCTCGACTTTGGAGAATCTGGTGTGACCAATCATCCAACACAAAGTCACGCATATGCCAACAAACATAGTTCTTCTTTGGCCATGAATATCAGTGGTAGTCTTGTTTATGTAGAAGACATTGATTTTCGAGGCGGGAATATAATTGTGAAAATTTCAGAGGAAGTTCGTCAAAGGCAGATCCCAAGCAGAACACGTCAAGGGTGTTAAAGGGAATAAATGCCACATTTATTACATGGCTTTGACTGTTATTTTGATTATAAGCCTCCACCTCTTCGTTTATCAGTTGGCAAAGTGTGTAAGATGGCGAAGGTCTTTCGATGACTGAAATAGCAGAAAAGGAAGCCATGAAAGAGGAATACGAGGTTAAAAAGGGTTTTTAAAAAAGGTGTTTCCTTAAGACAAGGGAACTACTTCTTCATATTAGAACTGATGAAACCAAGTAATGGACCGTAAAGGGTCGGCCCATCGTGTTATTAGTTTAATGGGCAAACTATTAAGTGGGACCCAACAAGTTCAATATCCACAACAAAACCAAGTGTTGGTATGAATGTCTGTGATAACGGTTTTGATGGCAAGTCGTGTGGAGACATAAATAAATCAGATGTGGTAACAAACGTAAATACTTCGATTAAAACCTACCTATGTTTTTTTGTCAATACTCTGGTACGATTGTGATGAACTCACTGAAGTTAACACATCGTATTAATTGAGTTGTTGGTATTAATGAACGTCATTCACAAATAAATAAAGAGAACTAAAAAAGTTTTCTTCATTAAGCCATAACACCTTTGTATATAACAAAAGTTGCAGAAACTGGCTACACCAAAACAAAGAAGAAATTCAAGCTAACTAGCATACTAAGCTATGTGCCATAATGCTACTCTCCATCGTTGGGAATGTAGTTTGGAGCAGTCAAACAACTTAAGGGGACATGTTATGATTTGTCAATTGTTGTTTGAGGGCTTTTGGTCGAACATACCAGTAAGCTAAGGCAGTAGTGACATAGTTCATCCTGATCAACTGGCAAAAGTGTTATTGATGCACCGGCCAAATCAGTATTTAATATTGAAACTGATCCTTACCTCAAAAGTATAGAAAATTAACAGAGCGGCAAGACAGAGTATCGATCTACAAGGAACAAGTGAAAGGTTGTCACCGGAACTTGTAGCTGTAGTGTTTCGGACGCTAACCTTTGATTTGGTTGGATTTTAAATCTAAAAACTACAATTAAACTAAAATAGGAAACTAATGGATTAAAAAAGTAGGCTATATCCGTGGAATCCTTCCATCCTAGATTTTAGGTAACAACATTTTCTCTTTTATAACTCAATCAAGAATTCAGGCCAGAGAATCTTGATTGGAAAATCTTTCGATGAAAATTTATTTGATTCTAATGATGTATTCAAAACTGATTCTTGTTCAATAAAAATAAGTCAAATCATAGGAGGACATCGACCCAAGTATCAATCGTACCAAATTAATGGCGACGATTGATCAAGAGCATAACACTCCTTGTTTGGTTCGAAAAATAAGAACTTGAATTAATTTTGAATAAACGATGGAAAATATGGGAAGATGTTGAAACCGTAAATCATGGGATGAA